>RJWJ010020253.1:0-29297 GCA_004363605.1 Indri indri | reverse complement strand
ATCTGCAGACTCATGACCATGGGGTAGGTGTTTGTTGTTTTAAGTCATTCAGATTTGGGATGATTGCTACACAGGGTTACTGTGGCAGTAGCTTATTGATATTTGAATCAATTAATGAAGAAAATTTTGGTAAATATTAAATGAGAACAAAATTCACAAAAATGTTTAAATAATTAGATCACAGGAATCACTGAGAAAAAAACAGAAAATTAAGATAACATTGCTTAAAAATATTGATTACAGTAGACTAAATTTTAAATTGGTATAGTGTTCTGTTGCAGGTATCAAGAAATGACACTTTTTAAAACATAAAACAAAACAAAAGAAACCCCGAGGAAAAAAAGAAAAAAGGAACCCCAGTGTGGTGAAAACACCACCAGCAGACTTATCTAGTCTGGGTTCTGCATGCGTAGACTGAGATTAATGCTTATATCCCTGCTAATGATCATAGATTAGCCATTTAATTTGTACCAAAACAAGCAAAATAGCTATTAGATTTGTTAGGTTGAGCATGGAATGAAATTGAGTAGTCCATCTTAACTAGGTTGAATCCCATAAAGAATCCAAAAACAGGTAAATAACTAAGAGTGGGAGAATCTTAACTGAAGAATATATACCTGTTTCTTTTACACCAACAACAGTTTTTATCTCCACAGCCTGAATCTGCTTTGCTAGCTGAGCCACACCATATCATGACATATCTCACTGTGTCATTTCATTATTTTCAGTGATTCTGCCAAAATTTTAAAACCGTATCATAAGCTAAGCAAAATGGGTCCTAGTTTATTTACCTTTACAATTTTTTTTCAAAACTATTTTCTTTTTCAAGAAATTAATTTATTATGACTCCAATACTAAGGATTTAATATATTTCTCCTGTTTTGCATATAGAGACTACTTGGAGAATCATCGATTCATTTATTCACCCACACACTGATATTTACTGAGGGTCTGGCAGCATTCACTAAGTAAATGAATGATGAAGGATAAAACAAACAACCAAAAAACACCATGGACCCTGCTCTCAAGAAAAAAAAAAAAAAAAAAAAAGGAAGAATCAATGACTAAAATGAAGAAAAAGGTACAAAGAGTGAAATTTAATACTGCAAAACAACAAGGTAAAATTGCAAGGTAGAAGGAAAAAAAGAGTGTTGTATGATGCAGGGGTGAGAGACTGTGTCATAGAGGAAACAAAATTTTATATGACCCTTGAAGGAAAAATTTCATATGATTTAGCTGTTCAAAGAGCAGAAAAAACTAATGTACTGATACAGTACAAGGCCTGAAATTGTGGAGGTGAAAGTAGGCAGCATGTATAGGTAGCTGTGATTAAGGAAATTTTGCTAGAGTGAAGGTTGATAAATAACAGTGACAAGTGGAAAGCACACACACAATACAAACTAAGACAGTCATTAGGTTCAGAGTGCTATTGTTATCTGCAGAACACATCAGAAGAGGCCAATGTCGAGATCTTTATGAGTTTATGAGTCCAAGAGCTCATAAAGACTAGAGAGCTCTAACAGCTAACCCTAAGGCAAATTTCAGCTGAAGAAGATGCCTGTCTCAAGCATGCTCTGCTATTCTGAAAACACCCTAGAAAGCAAAACAGAGTAATTCAGTCAGATGGTGGGTGAGCTGACTGAATTCCAGAAAAGAGTTAAGAGGTAGACGGTCTAGCATTCTGTGAAGTTGAGCTATTAGGATTGTGGCACATGCAGTAAAAAGAAACTCATCAACTCAAAGATAAACATTCGCTGAGGTCCTGCCGTGTGCCACCTAGGCTCTGTGCTAAGAATTTGGGAATGCAACATTAGGTTAAGTAGGCAGGCAAGCAGCACTGCAGATTGGTGAGGAAAAGTTAGAGTTACACTTGTTTCTTCTCACTAAATTTAAGTTGAGTTTTCAAAGTGCATTTCCCAAATGCCTCCTAAGCACAGGGACTATGGTAGATCTCGTTGATACAGAGGCTAGTAGGATATGGTCATTATTTCATTTTTTGGTCCTACCCATTAGGGTACTGTGCTCTGTTGTAGAGTCCTCCACTAAACAAGTGCAAGAGTCCTTATCAATCATACATGCACTTAAGCCACAACATTCTGAAAATGCACTGAATTAATCAGGAAGAAAGTGAAGAAAAATGTCACTCAAGCCAGATTAGGAAGAAATTAGACCACAGAGGAAGGAGCTGTGAGGCTGATAAGGGAAGTTGAGAAACTGGTGTGAGGAATGGTGCTGATGGATAATCGAAGCAACACATGAATCCTACCTGAGAACACCTTACGTCCACTCAATGGGATGTCCCTTTTATGGGATGCCCAACTTTTTGCTGTTGCTGCACAGGTGACTCAGTAAAACCATCCTCCTGGTAGCAGAACCTCTAGATACAGACCTGGGTTTCCAAGACAGATCTATAGACCAAAAACGGAGGGTTGAGACTTAAAGAAATACAGGATCACAAACCAAATGAGACAGATAGTCTTGGACACCAAAAGTCCTGGGGAAGAATCAAAGAATCAAAATAAATTTAGCGTCAGGGAAATTTGAGACTGAAATCTTGAAATAGTCAATTAGGTCATTTTAAATGCCAGACTAGGGCAAGAATTGTTTCTTAAGACCAAGGGATATAGAAGGATGGCAGGGCCTAGGAAATTAATTCAGGAATTAATTACAGCGGTGGGTGATTGCAGAGACAGAAATTAGCCACACGACGGTGTGTAAGATTAATTAGAAAGGTACACGTTAGAGCACGGAGATGAGGTAGGAAGGTCCTGGAGCTACTTGGGCAGGATTTCAAGAAGGTACCTCGGAATGAGCCTGTGGCAATGGGAAGGAATGGATGGATCCTAAAGGAAAGTATAAAGAAAACCCTGGAAGGAAATAATTAGGGAAGGAATACAGCAAAAAAAGTCAGAAAAAACAGACAGAAATAAGGCTCCTTATGGTAATAGTATTAATAACAGCTATTGTTTACTGAATGGCAACTCTGCACCAGACATGGTCGCCTGTGCTTTTGTATTTGATTTGAACTGAAATCTGAAACTTAGTTGAATTTAATAACTGTACTGATGTGACACAGTTAGTAAATGGTTGTAGTTGACACTGTGGTGCTCTGGCCAGACACCCTGAGATGATGTTTATCATTGTGTGCATGCGTGGTATGTGTACACGTCCATGATGCGCATGTATGACTGCATATGCACTTACATGCCCTTCCTCCTCCCACCTTTTGAATTGGGTTGCTTCTGATAACTATGATCTGGACACTTTATTCAGTAGATACGTTTGTGCAATGGGAGCTCCGTACGTATACAGAAAATGCAGATGCCCAAGAGATTACAACTCTTCCAGAATGTCTCCTAACTACACAGGACAGTAACCATTCCTTGACTCAAGGTAAGACAAATTCTGAGATAGAAATTGTGCTTTGGAGCTCTCTGTGGAGCAGCAAGCTGGAGGCAGGAGATTTTCCTGAGCTCACAGCTGGAATTCCCTTCTTCCCCTTCCTTCTCTTCTCTCCCTCCCTGTTGCTCTCACTCCCTTTTTTCTAGGAGAAATTCCTCAAAATCATTTGCTCATGAGATGTGAACACAGGACCTGCTTCTGGGAAGTCAGACTTAAGGAAGTACTGACTCCAAACTTGAGCCCAGGGCAGGTTCCCTCCGGAACCCCTGCTCCTTATTCAACATCATGTCTGGTGAGCGCAAAGCGGCCATTAGGCCTCCAACTCCCCTGACTCACCCCGTGTTAGCTCTCCACTCCATGCAAATACTGCCAGGTGATGGCAAAATGAAGATGCAGGAAAACTCAGGTAGCCAAATGTAGAACAAATAATACTAGAAAATCTTAGGTGTCCCTCAATACTGATGGTGAACCACGCAGTACTTCCTCAGATACGAAGCAACTCAGAGTGAGGTGAATTATTAACGGAAGTGTTAAATAAGAATTGGAGACCAGTTTTTTGTTCCTCTCTAGAATCTAGTGATCTTTATTTGGAGCAAAGTGAGCTCGAGGCATTTGCATGACACTCAAATGAAACATGTAGTGGCATTTGGAAAGCAGGATGCAGTTTTCCAAGAAGTAAGCAATTTCTGATCAATTCTTCTCTAACCTTGACATGTGGAGTTATCAAATCACTGATGAAAGGCACCATCTCAATGAATATGACAACAAATTCACCAAACTGAGAAACTCAAGAAGCTTAAGTTGAAAGAAAATGGGTGGCAGCTTCAGAAAACAGGTGAAGGGGTGATAGGTACCACCCCACAGCTGCGGGGCCCTTTATTGTCTGTGCAAGTTTTTTATTGGAGGAAAAAAGAAAGAAAGAAAAATAAGAACACTACCTTGAAGTAAAATACTCTGTAGTCCATATTATATTTTATTATATCACATGTTCAAAATTATAGCCATTTCTAAAACACTAAAATATGTTTTTTATTATATGTCTACCTTCACCTTAAATGTTCCCCAATGTCTTGTGAGACTTTATTTAATGAGTGCTTGTAATCCTTGGTTATCCTTCTGACTAAATGATGAGATCTTTATTTTCTATTGGGAGAAATTGTTGCTGCCTGGTGATAGCAAAATGGGTCTAAATTCAGGTGGCCGATGATTGTCCTTGAGCCGTAGAAAAGAATGTCTCTCACAGAGTCTTTTAGAAGTAGCCCATTTATGTAGAAACTGGCCAGATTTTCTCACAAAGTCTATCCATTTTCAAGCATTGAAAACCACCTTCTTAAATTGTCCCCCTGGATTCATACAGATATGCACTCAAGAATTCTATTATTTAATTAAACTTAAAAGAATTATGGCTCATACTTTTCAACACAAATAAGGTCATGCTTGCTCTCCTAGGTAGAATAAGAACAAGATCAACCCGGGTACACAGACACTCAAATCTAAATAACAGGGATCCCAGGTTGTCTAGAAAATAATGTGCTTCCAAAAAACAAACCACACTGCAAAATCTACTGCCTTGTCATAGGAGTCATTCACTGTTTGTATGACCCTTGGGAACACCCTGAAGCCCAAATAAAGACATTAATTTTTCTTTGAGCTTAGTCAGAATATTAAAGATAAGTGACAGAGATAGAACAAAGGCTTGAAGATAAAACATCTAAAATGAAGTCTCTGAGATATGTCACCAAGGAATTCTCAGTGCACAGAGCCACTTGAGCCTGGACCTTGGGCCATGCCTATGGGTTACAGGTAGAGCTGAGAGGAAGCAGAGGACACAGCTGAGTCTTAGCAAGAGAGGGCTGAGCAGACAGGCCCCCTGCAGGGATTTCCACAGCCCGCCTTCTCTGAGGACCCCACGACCAAGCTGGCTTCGGTATCATCAAGAAGTGGGAAGTCAGGGATGCAACGAACTGCGAGCGTGGTGGGGTTTATTATCACATCTCCTTGCTGAATGCTGCCAAAATGCTTCAGACAGATCAGCAGGGGAAAAAATAAAACAGCCTTCTGAACAAGTGACCGCATTTCTACCCCATCACCATCACAGACATACATGAGTCACAGACACATCAGAGATGAGAAGAACTTGATGAAGGGATTGCCTCTAAAACAAGTGAAGACAGTCCCATGCCCAGATGTTTGTTCTGTACATATTTTTATTAATGAGAGAAGTGATTTGGGTGTAATTTTCTGTGTTTGTTTAAAAATAGTGCTTTACCTCCGAGATCTCTCACCAAAGATGCAGTCAGGGTGAGAGGGGAATAACCGCCCTCCCCGTGCTGTGATTCTGTTTTACAGGCTCCATCCTTGCCTCCTAGAAAGGAGGGAGGATAGAGGTGAGTCAGCTGCAACATCTGTGCATTTCCGCCTTGTCTCTCCATGCACCTAAGCAAGGGGATTAACCCTCTGCTGTCCTTCAGTTCTCCCTTCCAGCAAATGGACATTAAAGACCACAACTCTCCACACTGAGTAGTTAAGTGCAGATTACTGCATACTTTCAGTTGTGAGTTAATTCTCCATCCTCCCTGGAGTTCTCAATAATACTTATATTTTTCTATTCCTCTCCAGGGCTGTGTCACACTTTCTAGCCATGAAAGGATCCCAAACAAACATAAGATCAGCTGCATCTATCTCAAGACAGTTGACGCTACTGCTGTGCAGGATTGAGGGAGAGAAGGTGATAGCACAGAGGCCATTAACTTTCTTTTCCAAAATCACCTTTCTCATTAGATTTGAAAAATGTGTTTGAGAACAGCAGTTTATGGCAGTTGACTAGATAAAACTTCAGAAAGATAGTACACACCACGAAAGGTGAGACAAATTGCAATGATAAGGTATGTCAGCAGAGGGCTGATGCTGCAAGAATACAGTGTCTTTGTATCTGCAACCATTCATTAAGCAAGGTTATGTCAGTGTGGTTGGCGTAGAGAAATGAGGGCTCCAGTGTACTCGGAAGCATCTGAACATAATTACTGTTACCACTGGACTTCTGCCTCCTTCCGTCAGACTACTCATTGACACTGATGCGTTCATTTGGAAAATATATATACCAGAAACATTATTTTGAAAATGATTATTTTTAGTGTTTTAATAAATAATTTAAAACCTGAAAACAACCCCTCAGTCCACCTTAGAAAACTGATTCTGCCTTAGAAAAAAAAATCTAAATATTAATTCTAAATAAGCATGAAAATTCAAAGGGGTCCCATTAGCTTGAGAAACATCGTTATGTTCCCTGAGGGGGATTAAAAAATAAGGACAACTTTTTAAAAAAAAATCCTGTCTTCAGTTTTAAGCTATATCAATATATTTCAAAATACATCATCATTTTTTGCAGTGGTATCAGTGTTCAGTTCAATGCCCCATTTTTTTACTAATGAATCAGAGACAAGTTCATATTAACATAAGAAACAGCTATATTACCCACAAAAAGTATTGACAATAAGACAGACTTTTAACTAAGAGGATTTTCTAATTCTTGTGTGTTATGCCTGGAGACTGTTCCAAGCCTCTGCCTATGAATTTTCTCTTGGAAATGGAAATCCTATCAGACTATACATGGATAATAGGGATCTCATGCGAAATAATCCCAATTTGGAATATTAAAACTCTTAAATGTGACTGTGGAAAATCAGAAAAGAACTTCCACACATATCCCCAGCCCTGTCACTTTTCAGGGGTGTGTGTGTGTGTGTGTGTGTGTGTGTGTGTGTGTGTGTGTGTGTGTGTATATGTATATTGACTTTATTTTGGTCTCTGGATGACTCTCTTCTCCTTCCACAAGGCTAATTTTTTTTCCAGTGTCTCCCATGCTCTCTCACCTACTCAATAATATTTCTCCTACAAATAAACAAATGAATTTCCTCATCTCTCCACTGGATCATTACATGAGGCCACAAATATATTATACTATCCTCCAACATAAAAACAAACAAATAAAAAATACCCTGACCCAAATCTCTTTAAAATTAATGTTCCATTTCTTTGCTCTCTTTGAATGATGTCATAGCCTGCTAGAAAATGGAACCTGAAGCAAAGCTTTAGGGCTACTGCTCTTATGGAAGGTGCAATCTGAAGATATAACTGATTGCCTGGCTGCCTAGAATTTCTCAATAAGGCCCAAAAGAAACACCATGTCTTAGAACCACCCATCATAAGGAGAAAGGGAAAGGGATTTATCTATGGGTTCCCTTACATCTCCTGTTTGTCATTGGCCAGGATTGTTCCTGCAGCACATTAATAACTGTATCCTTCTGTGTTATGTCACCAGGACCTTTGGGAAGCCACCAGGAAATCATTCATCAGGCCTTCAGATGTGGAACTTCATCTGAATCCTAAAGTAGTGGCAGGATTCTGGGTCATTAGAAGTCTCTTTAGGTAGGGTCAGAGTGGCAGCATCACCTTGGCTCCTCCTGCATAAGGAGTGAAGAAAACTTTGCCTACAAATGGCACTTATTCTTGGTAGAAGACCTAATGGCCTTGACACATGGTAAATGAGCCAGGGGACTGTCACCACAGTGGTGGTAGCAGTTAAAGGATATCTAAGATCAACCTGCCTGTCAAGAGCCTGAGAAATGGGTAAGGTGCAGTGAACAGAAAGGTGTGCATAAATTGTGCCTTATTTTTTAAAAAATCTGCTCAATAGCAAAAAACTCATATAACCCAATTCACAAATGGGCAAAGAACCTCAATAGACATTTTTGCAAAGAAGACATACAAATGCCTAAGTATATATATAAAAAAAGTTCAGCATCACTAATCATCAGGAAAATGAAAATTAAAACCACAATGAGATACAATCTCACACATGTTAGAATGGCTTTTATCAAGAAGACAAGAGATAACAAGCGTTGGTAAGAATGTGGAAAAAAAGAACCTTTGTACAATGTTGATGGGAAAGTAACTTAGTACAGACATTATGGAAAACAGAATGGAGGTTCCTCAAAAAATTAAAAATAGAACAACCATGTATCCAGCAATCCTGCTTCTAGGTATGTACCCAAGGGACATGAAATCAGTATCTCCAAGATATTTCTGCACTCCCATGTTCATTGCAGCATTATTTACACTAGCCAAGACGTGGAAACAACCTAAGTGTCCACTGATGGATGAATGAATAAAGAACATGTGGAACTCATAATCTGGAAAGCATTATTTTATGTGAAATAAGCCAGACACAAAAAAGGACATATGCTGTATATGGAAACTGAAACTGTCAAACTCACAGAAACAGAGAGTAGAAAGGCGGTTACCAGAGGGTGGGGGCTGGGGTGGGTAGAGGATGGGGAAATGATGGCCAAAGACTACCAACTTCCAGCTGTAAGATGAATTCGTTCTGGGGCTCTAATGTACAGCATGGTGACTAAGGTTAGTAATACCGTGTTGAATACTTGAAATTTGCTACGAGAGTAGATCTTGTGTGTTCCTGCACGCACTTAACTATGGCAGGAGATGGATGTATTAATTAGCTTGGCTGTGGTAATCATTTTACAATGTGTGTGAGTGTGTGTGTGTGTGTGTGTGTGTGTGTGTGTATAAAACCATATTGTATACTTTAAATGCATATGGGTTTTGTCACTTATATCTCAATAAAGCTGGAAAATGAATGAATGAATGAATGGATGAAATGAATGGAAAAAGTGTCTATACTCATTCAATTCCACCACTCCAACAAAGCTACTTTTATCAGTAATATTCAAAATACCAACTCAAATGGTCAAGTGCCCGTCTTCCTCTTTCTTGGCCTCTCAGCTCTGTCTTGTACAAAGGGTTGCTCCCTCACCCTGGGAACACTTCTGCCTTCCTAAACACCATATTCTCTTCATCTTTCTTCTATCTTTTTAGTAATTTCTCTCTCTAGTGGCTATTGCTCTTTTTTTTTCTAATATTTTGTAATATTCAAGTACTGATGCTTAATCCTTGGACATTTTCTCCTCTCTCCTGGCCCATTCATTAGCAGTAAATAGCATTTTATGCTGAAAATGCCCCACACTGACCGCTCCGATTTCAACCTCACCCTTGAGCTCACCACCCATATGTTCCAAATGCGCTCTACATTTCCTCTTGACACTCTTCAGGCCTTAACTCAAACAAATAAATGGATAAGCTTATGGAAGGGAAATCCTGAATAACAAACAGAAAAGATTCTTAATTTCCATAGTAATCAGGAAAATACAAATTCAATCCCTAATGATTTACCATGTCACAACCTTTACAGTGGCAGAAAATTTTTAAGAAATGAAGTAAGCACAATGACATATAAAGGGATGATGAGTATGTGGGGAAAATGAAGTCCAAAGAGGTTTTTTACTCTTAACAGTTGGGAGAACCATGAAGGGATGCCCAGTAAACAGAAAATCACACATGCCCTGTGAGTCATCACGTGCGCACCCCAGAGAAGCGTTCCCACAGGAGGGATATATTGAGTGACTGTGAGTAACTCATGCCCACAAATTTGTGTATCTTCTTAAAGTGACAAGTAAGCTTATTACAAAATTAGTTGCTATAGTAAAATATAGAAGCAATCTAATTTGACATTAATAGTGGAATAAATTTTGATATCTTTATGCAATAAAATATAAATAACCAAAGTAAATCTCAGGAATGTAATGATAAGCCAAGAAAGCAAGTTGGAGAATATGTACATTTCTTAATGTACTATGGATGGTCATATACATTTATAGCCAAATAATAAATTGGCCTGGGAAGAAATGTAACATATTTAAGGTAGTCTTAACTTTGTGTATTGAAGGAGACCAATAGGTCCAAGTAGACAATAAATAAAAGTCTAACTGTATCTATAACATTTTATGTAATTAAAAATAATCTTTAAAGAAAAACCATCACCTTGCTTAAAAAACCATTTTAAAAACTATGTAACTAGAAAGAAACTAATCTGTATCAGTGACCTACTCTATTCCAATTTTCTGATTCAGAACCAGAATGTCTGGGTTTAATTCCTGACTTTGCCACTTTCTAGATGTGTTACTTTGGATAAGTGAGTTAGCTTTTTTAAAATGCAGCCTCTTTGTCTGTAAAATAAGGATAGTCATAGTTCCTACAACTTAGTGTTGCTGGGATACTGTAATTAGACAATTCATTTATGTGTTTCATATAGTTCCTATCATTGACAAAAGTTCAGTAAATATTTTTGTTAGGCTATAAACACAGCCAGTCTGCTGCCAAAGCCTCACCATGCTTGTGGAAAGAGAAAATAAGACTGAAAAAAAATAATAATTAGGATGCACCTTTTGTTTATTCCAACTTGAAAATATACCCACTGTAGATAAGGCCATTAGCAAAAGGAGCTGACGCCTATTCTTGATTAATTAGCACAAGGCCTTAAGCATAGGTCAAGCTCAGTAAGCTGTTTTCCATCCACTGACACCTAAGATCATGCCCGTAAGTCTAAGCAAATTAAAAGAAAATATTCTATCATGTATTTTTGAAAAACCTGAACATAAAAAGTTAAAATATGATTTAAAAACTGTTTATTAATGCAGCTATATTATTGCATAGTCTAAATTACACTGAAACTAAGATGAACGATCCAATTGGAATCATCTGTCAATTTCATCACAAGGATTATATATTTACCAGTTGGTGGAATTCCAACGTTTCTGTAAATACATAACATTAAATTTGTTGAATTTGAGTCTGTTTCCGAAATTTACACTGATATTTTTTGTCTGCATATTTGAAAATGCAGTAGAATTGAAGATGAACGAAGAGATAGGGAAGAATTTTTGCAAGAATAACTTAACCTAGGAAGACGGTTGTCTGCCTGGCCTAGTTACGGGGTTTCTGCTGAGGCGGCATTCTTTGGAGTGCTCACCCTTGCGAACACATGCTTTTGTATTTATTCCCTAGGTTTTTCTTATTTCAACTTTTACATGGTTTCCTTCTGTAATTCCTTAGGGACCACCTGGCCTCCTTTTCAGACTAACTGCTTGGGTCGCTACTGAGGGCTAGCTGGGAGCCACCTGCACGCAGGCGCCCTCCCTCAGCCGTCATAAAATGCAGGGCCCACAAAGCAATAAAACACAGCCGCTTTCGGATGCAGGACGCTAACTCTCTCCGTTTCACTACCATAGTCTGATTGAGTGAAAATACTCCAACCTCTTTGCCATTTTTTTTTTTTTTTTATAAAACCAGGGAAGTGTAGTATGTCCAGGAGAGATTTAAACTGTCACAGACACAGCAAAATTTCAGACACAACTCATTTTGATTTTACAGTGAAATCCATTTAGGTTGTTTTTTCCATCTTTATGTGTACCTCAACATCAAAAGGAATTAAAAACAGACTAGAAACTGGTTGAACATCAGGCATTTATACCTATATACTTACAACTGTGAAACAACCTATGAAAATTTTTTTTAAAAAACATCTCCACAGATGTGATTGTTTTAACTTGTACATTTGGAGCCAACAAATTTTTCTATGGGACATTTTAATTGTGTGTTTTCATTTTAAGACATAAATAAAACACATGTATGGAACAAAAAGACTAGACTGCCTTCATCTCCAAATACATATTTAGAAAATGTCACCTATAACAGAATGTTTTGTGCTCAAGGAAAAAAAAAAACAAAAAAAAAAACCACGTAATTCCAGAAGGTTACCTGATTATTTCAGAAAGTTAATTCATGATATCTAAAATAAAGAACCGTTGTAAAAGACAAAGGCAGGAGCATGATTATTAGAAATCATAGTGGATGAATAGAAAAGCAAATCCTCCAATTGCAGAATGATTTTGAATCATGTTGGATAGAAATTGGCATACAGTTAGGTAGAGACATATAGAGGCCAATTTTGATTACATTCCATTTTTGAAGTAAATCTCATGAAAAGGACTTTCTTTTAGTCATTCATCTTTTCAAATATTTTTTAAAGTGTGTAATCTATTATTTTAGCACTTGCATACTAACATTATTGTCTTTAGGTTGGAAAATTGTTTACAGAAAATGGAAGAGTTCATTTTAAATGCTTGCTATATTTTCATGATATTTTGATACACAAAAGTCAACACAGTCAATTATAGTTTCAGTCAACTGAAACTATATTCTTACATTTATAAAATATATTTCAGTGTTTCATAACTTAGCAAGATAGAAAGAAATATACTTGAGGGTGTTATCTTTGATTACATTAATCTAGTATCTACAATGACAGAATGCAAAATTTATAGCATTCTCCAATTATTTTAGCCATTCATTACATGAATCTTTATTGTGTATTGTCTATATATGACATTTTGTCCTAGGCACCGGGAAACAGTAGTGAAAAAACAAAGGGAAAAAATCCCTCTGCCTTTATGCAGTTTATAAACAAGTAGAGAAAATGAACAAGCCTGTGAGTGTGTGTGTGTGTGTGTGTGTGTGTGTGTGTACACACGAAGATTTTATATTGCAGACGGTAATAAGGACTAAAGAATAAATGAAGTAGGAAGGCAGGGGCATGGACTGTCAGGGTTGCAACTTACACAGGGTTGCCATGACAGCATCAATGAGAAGATGACTTTCGAATAAACCTACAGAAAGTGAGGACACACACCATGTTGACACCTGTGGTTTCCAAGAGAAGCGAATACTTAGGGGATTCTTACATCTGAGGCTATTCCAAGAAGCCAGTATGCCCCGGTGCCTAAGGGGGGCAGTAGAGAGAAGGGAAGGTAGGGGAGGTAATGAGGCACTACATCATACAGGATTTAGAGACACAAGATTTTACTTTTTACTCTGAGTGAGATGAGAACACGTTGAAAATATTTGAGTGAGGAGTAACATTTTAGTTGAATCTCTGTAGCTGCTTTTTGAGAAGATATTGCAAGGGGCAATCACAGAAGCAAGGAGCCTCATTTCACCTTCTTGAAGACAACCTTTTATCCCTCAGTTCGTTTGCACGGGTAAGTGTCTGTTGTCTCAATGTCCTTGCCCGTGTCTGGGCTCTGAGTGTCCACTGGTTTAGCTCTCAAGATGTGTACCTAGCTCTCGATTCCCTTCAGTTTGACTCCTGTGGGGGTAGAAAACAATACCTCATAGGGCCCTTCCACATGGGCTCTGATTGGTAGCTCCTCTTTCTTTCCAATCTTTAAGAATGACCCAGTCCCCCTGTTGTATGGGGGAATTGATTTTCCCTTCCTGTGGACCAGGCAGGACTTGTTGCCCATAGTCCAACAACGCCTGTTGTACTTTCCCCAGATCTATGATGTGTTTTAGAAGATAATTAGCCCCAACACATTTCCTAATAACTTGTGCTTGGAATGGTCAGCCATACACGATTTCAAAAGGTCTGAGTTTTAACGTCCCTCTGGGAGAGACACAGATCTTCAATCAAAGCAATGAGATGATTTGGTACCCAATCTGTCTTAGTATCCTGACACAGCTTAGCTAGGGTCCTATTTAGAGTTTGGGTGGTTCTCTCAACCTTGCCAGACACCTGAGACCACTGGGAGGTGTGTAAGTGACAATCTACTACTAAGGCAGTTGTCAGGCCCTGGGTTATTTTGGATGTGAGGGCTGATCCATTACCACTCTAAAGGCTCAAGGGAAGACCAAAGTGAGGTATGACATGTCTTAACAATATTTTACATATCTCTGTGTTGCTTTCTGTACGGGCTGGGTATGCCTCAACCCATCCTGAGAAGGTGTCTACCAATTGCAAAAGATATTTGTAACCTCTGCACCAGGTGAGCTTCCCCTTGTGGATTATTTTGCATATACAAGTAGCACGAAGCAGTAACTTACATGACCAATTTGTCTAAGCCTTGGATAATCACCATTTTTCCTAAAAGGATCTTTAAAGACTTGGCTCCCACATGGAAGATTTGAAGAGAAGAGAACAGAATAGACCAAGAGTAGCTAACTCATTGGACCAGGTGTTCCCGTGTCTGGCAGGTTTGGCTCAGAGCTTGTGTAGTTAGGCTGTGCCCAAAACCTGTATTCTGACTGCCCATCAAACCATGTGTCCCTTGTCCTGACGTGTCGGCTGCCACCCATTCAGGCATCCCTCTCCTGGGCAGTGCTTCACCATGGGGACACCAAGTCATGTCCCATGGTAGGAGCCCTCCCCTGGCTCCAGAGACCCCATGACAACTCCTCCACCCAGTAACAGATGGCAGGGGTCAGTCTACTCTCAGTTCCCTATGTCTGAAACAGCATGGGATGTCATGGAACACAGTCCTAGAAAACTAAGTTTTAGCTAGAAATAGAAAGGAGACAGAAGAACAGTTAAGTTACTACAGAGGTCTCACGACAGTCAGGAAGTTTTCCAGTCATGGTATCCCCTCAACCACCCCACTATTTTCTCAGCCTGATGACAAAGCACTCTCCACAGGGAGCAGGCAGCCCATTGACTGAGGGCGAGGGGAGTCCCACGAGCCTGGACGGGCATTCAGCAGAAATGGATTTCCACAATGCTGTCTCCTGAGTTCCAGTGTCGTAACAAAAATGACAGGTGCACCATATTTGCACAACTCACGACGTCTCACCAGACTTGGGAAAGCAAGGAGACATAAAGACGATGTGACAAGGCGACCTCCAGTACACACGCACTCCGTCATCTTACCTTCCAAAAAGAGAGACTCGGGTTTTGGCACCAAATGTCAGGTCCGGCCTCTTGGCGGACTGTTACTCTGGTTCTTTGGCTCCTTGCTTGGAAGAATCACAAGTAGGCCAGTATGACGGAGTGATCATAGACAGGAAGCAATTCCACACAAACAGCTTTTATTGCAGAAAAGAAGGAAGCTCTACAAAGAGAGAATACATTCCAGAGAGAGGAACAGGTCAGTCTCCACAAATGGAGAAAGACGTTAAGGACTCCCAGGTGGTTTCCTTTTATTGGCTTGGTCTTGGGGATGGCTTATGGGGGTGCAAGATGTTACCAGATTATTGATCTACTTGATTGTCAGGTGTTCTGCATTTTCCTGCACTGCCTTCCCCCAATTGGTTCCTGACATCTCCACCCCTAGGATCCATCCTCCTGGCCTTTATCTGCCACCTGCAGATTTGGTCCCTGCCTAACATTTCCTAAATGAACAAATTTGAAGCACATACACCTGTTTGGCCTAAAAATTAGTTTTTCCTGAGCTGTAAGAGGAAGCTGTCTCAGCTTTCAGGATAGTTTATCCATCTGCCAATACTACTTGGTTTTACTGAATAAGTTTCAAATTCAAAATATATTGTCCACTATTTCCCACAACACAAGACAAAAATAGATTATAAAAATATATGTTTTGATTGTTCTGATAGATGAATACAATGTAAAAAATTCATTTGGTATGGTTCAAAATGCTTGAACTATTTTTTTGTCTTTTGATATTTCTTACATGGCAAACGTTACTAAATTTAACATTTGATACATGTTATGTGGTACATTTAACATATAATAATCAGAGAGTGTATTTAATATTTGCTATCTGGAAGAAAATAATGGAGTTTTTAATTATTATGATAACTTTAACTCTTCAACTTGGTTTAATTTGATTTTTCCTTATTACTGCTAGTATGTAGAGAATAAAACAAAAATGACAATATTAAAATTCACAGTTAAATTTAGGACCTACAGAAGTCACGCCAAACTTAGTTAACAATATGAATGCTTTCATGGATATTTAAGTAGTTAAAAATGATCCAAATTACTATATCTTACATTATAACACAAAATTTGAGAAATTTATATAGATCTGTTTTTGAAATATTTTCATAATAGATGTTCTTAATAAATGGTATTGTATTAAATTATATGGCCTCTAGATGCACAATCATTTTCTTATTCAGATTGTCTGAAGTTCAGACCTTAACTGATTGAGAGCTAATTATAATAATCAGCTTTGGGATAATAATGTTGAGTGACACCCAGAAGCCCCAGCTGGAATACAACAGTGGCAATATTCTTAAGGTCAGTGGATTTGTAAAGCACACATCAGCTATGCTCTAGAGCCCACTCTGGCTGCCCATTTATTTCTAAATACAACTCATCGAGTGTTGACATTTTGATTTATAATGATGTCACAGTCCTAAATGCTTCTTTAGTAAGTGCCTACCCAGGCAAATACATTTTCTGGTGGGTCCTTTTGAAGTTGAGTTACTTTCTAATCAGTCTTTGGATAAAGGTCTAGTCTGTAACAGTTATCTCTAATGCCTAAAATTTCTCATAGTTAAATTCTGACATTTCTTTAGCTTGAATTTTGTCAATGACTCAAGCGGACTTCTAGGTTAGCTTAAACAGAACCGTAACTCTGTATGAGTTAATCTTTGCATTGAAATGGGTTCTGAGTGAAGAAGGTAGGAAAGTTTTCTCTCTGAGTAAACACATGTTCCTTTGGAAACCATTTTGCACAACATACTCAAGAAATTTCCCTACCACTTGAACCATAAATTTAAAAAGTTTTTGAGAACAGAAGACCCAGTTAGGTACTCTTGCCAACCCACTGTTAGTTTTCTAAGTAGTTACCAAGATCATCCAAGCTATTTGTTTTACCTTCATCTTCATAGTTTTCATTATAACTTCTTTGGTTTATAAATATATTAACTTAGACAAAATCAGGAAATATGAAGAGATTAAAAAAACATATTCACTAGTTTGGGCAGTGAATACATTCCAACTGTTGCCATTTAATATCTCTTAATATTATTGAATCTTAATTAGGTGTTAATAAGACAACAGGAGATGTGCAAATTACTCAACTCATATCATCTATTTTAATCCTAACAAAAACGCCTATAAGATACTATGTAATAGTACCTATGAGTTACTATTGGGGGTAGTTTACTGCTGAAGGAATTTAAACTTAGAAGGATTAGATAATTTCACAATGGATTGTTTCTCAGCTAAAATATGGAAGAATCAAGATGTCATGTTAGGCACCCTGACTACAGACTTTTCACTGCTACATTGGATTTCCTCCATTTAAAATGTTACAGATTTTCTATCCATTGATCGTGCCCTCTTCTTTAATTGGAATGCAATCACTGCCCATTTTTATCTTTGGAAGCCTAATTATGTTTTAAAGTCCAATTAAAATAAATATGCTGATAATTTGTATAGTGGAAAAGCACTGGCTATTTTTTTTTTAACCAACTCTTGAATTATTTTTACAAATTTCTCACCAAAATAGAAGCTATCTATATTTTTTCTTCCTTTGTTCACCTCTAGACAAGATTCTCCAGCCTCCTTGTATCTTTTTAGGACTGTGAGACTATTCCTCACCAATGGAATGCAGGTGGGAGTGGTGGTTGCCTCTTCCAGGCCTGATCTCTAGAAATTTCCTGCCTAGACATTTCCTGTACTCTCTTCATCTCTTGGCTGGAAGCACAGATTCCAGCGAAGGGCACTAAGACCTTATTAAATGATGAAACTAGTCTATATCTTCAGTGTATCACATCCTGACTGGGAACATGTATAATGGGTTTTTCATTGGTTTGTTATCACACTTTTTTGTCTTAAACCCATGATATTTATTTGTTTTAACAGACGGTGTGATATACCCTACCTTAAATCACCTTTTAACCTTGGTTAATCATTTTCAGTCTACAATGTATGTTCACAGACAATATTGTATTACAGCATTTTAACGGTCATATGACATGGGTATCATTAGTTGCTGTTATCACCCCAAAATTTATATCTTGAAGTCCTAATCTCCAGTTCCTTAGAATGTGACTGTATTTGAAGATAGGGTCTTCACAGAGGAAATTAAGTTAAAATGAGGCTTTTAGAATGGACCTTAATCCAATAAGACTGGTGTCCTTATAGAAAGAGGAAATTTGGATATAGACACAAACAGAGGGAAGACACATGAAGACAGAGAGGAGTAGGTGGTCGTATGCAAGCCAAGAAGAGAGGTTTAAGAAGAAACCAACCCTCCTGACATACTGATCTCAAACTTGGTCTCAAACTTGATCTCAAACTTGATGGTAATATGCAGCAGTACCAGCAGTCAACTTAGTTCTTGAGACGCCACACACAATCTCTTTTTATTTTCTCTGGCCTTTACCGTGAAGATTTTAGATTGATGATTTCACCTGATTCTTATAATGCTTATTATTTGTACCATCAATTTAGAATGTTTATACTGCCATAGCTGTTTATTTTTGTATTAGTTCTTTACTATAGCTTAAACTCATAGTGGGCAAAGACTACATCTCTCAATCTTCATATCCCTTAGAGCATTTGGAACAATGCCTTAAAGTTGAGAAGGATTCAAGATCATACTTTAAAATACAACTTTTGAGGTTTGAATACTTATATTGAGGATGTCAAAAACCAATATTATATGTTATTCATGTCACAATAAACGTAGGAAAAATATCAAGATGTTTTCATGTAGTTTGGTTATAAAAATTTTTGTCAAATGTACATTTCTTCAATTTTTAAATGTTTTTTTGTGTTTTTTTCTTTTTTTTAGCAAAGATTCTCCTTTGAAGAGATTTCAAGTTCCATATATAGATTGAGTCCACACTGTGTTTTACAACTTACACTAAACCTTATAAATAATGCTTTGTATATTTTTTAGTAATTCAGGAATTGTCATTATGTAGATATTAGCATAGCCACATATGTACACACAAACTTCACATTCACCCTTTGTTTCTGTACATGGGATATAAAAAGCTCTCTTCAAATATTTCTTTGACTACTTACCTGGATTCATTTATGCATTCTGTTTGCTTGATAATATCCCACTATACAGGTTGGAAGAATAGTTCTTTAAATTTATGTTTGTCATGGTAACTACCAGCTGCCATTGTGATCATACTACTGATGGTATAGTTTCCTTTAAAATACTCAGGGTTAGAATAGCAAAAAGGGATATAAAATAGCATTGTACAAAAACAAATTAATAAAAAATAATAGATTTATAAAGCCTAACATTCCTGCTGGACATTTTTGAAACATTATTAGCTTGTAAGACATAAAAAAATTAGACAAAAATATATGCATGCTGAAATAAATTAGATTTCAAAAGCATCATTTTTAATAAAGGCTTTTAACTGCCTCAGTCTGGAAATAGTCTGCAATCTGGTTGATAAATATGCGGCAAATGACAAATTAATATGTGTTGGCCCTCATCAACATCAGAGACAAATGTTATTATAATGTTTTGGACTCTGCTCAGTTTTGTCTGTCTGGGGAAGGCTGTACAAATGGTGGCGAGTCTGCAATTCGGAGGGATGAAGCTGCCCTCTATGTGAAAACAGTGTGCGCTGCACCACACAATAAAAAGGGAAAGGTTAAAAGATTTAGAGGAAAACAAATTTTATTAATCTGTAAAATCCATTAAAACTCTTAAATATGAAAAATAAAAGATGGACTATGGGACTGAGGTCCCAACAAGACCTGTAAAATCTCAGTGGAATAAGAAACTGCTTTCCCAATGGATTATGTTTCCAAAATTTAATTACTTACCTCAATTTCTCTCTCTTTAAATTTGACATCTATAAACTTTTAAAATGTAATAAGACCACATTTTTAGAAAATATGGAATAATTTATGTAATTAAAATCATTTTACACCTTTCTTATATTTCAGTTTATGAAAACATAATAATAAACCATTTTTTCTTATGCTCACAATGCTCCTATAAAATAAATATTTTTTATGAGTTTCATAAGATCCACTCTAAAGAGAGTGATAACAGGCCAATTATGACAGATTATGTAACTTTAAGAGTCTAGAAATATAAATAATTCTCAAGTTGCTGTTAAGTATTATTATTTATGGCTTTTATTGTTTATCTTTTTGATTCTCTCTTCCATATTTACATTATTAAAAATGATTCCTAGTGCTTCATATGGAAAGATGTTATATTAGCTAATTACTGTGAAGTTACAAATAATTACATTTTAGTCTCAGATTTTTCCATTAATATATATTATCTTGGACAAGAATGAAAAAATTAATAATATTAACTCACATATATGAAACCTAAACACAGAAATAAAAAAAAATTAAAAAAGTAATATTAACTCACAGGCTTCTTCCATAGATTCAATAAAACATACATGTAAGACACTTAACTCAGTAAAAGGCACATAGTAAATGATTAATAAATAGTGCATATTCTTATTATTACTATTGTTATGATATAAGTTTCTGTCCTGATTTGGAGCACATCATAATAATGGCAATCATTTCCACTACAATAGTCTTGCTTGCCCTCCACCCTAGCATGTCAAAGCAATAGTGGTCAGAATATTGTGCCACACTATTAAATTGTGTTTGACCCCTACTATATTCAATTCTGATTTCCACCTAGTGTGGGATCACTACTACATTTGTCTTCAGATCTGCCTTCCCCCTTTCTGCTTAAAAATTGCTCTGGGAGCTTGGGAATTGAGTTTGTTCAGGGTTAGAGAAAGCCTACAGCTAGTAATATTCTACAAGCATGCTGTGTGTAAATACCATTACAACAAATATTAAAACACTCCCTATAAAACAAAGATTTCCAAATTCTTGCCAATGGCACTTTTGGTATAAGATATAGTCAATATGACTAACTTCTAGTACATGAAAATGATTTGGGGAATTATGGAAGTATTTGGTTATTATATTTAGTATAAGAATATGATCTGTGGTCCATCTCAGAGTTGAGAGACCATTACATTTTTATTGATCACCTACTTTGAGTTTTTGTATAAAATTTTTACCATGTAAAACATTTTATAGAGTAAAAGAAGGAATTATAGTGCCCATAATGACTTCTAATTATATAGCTAAACCATAGATTAGAACGAAATTACAAATGTTCCAATTTTCTATAGTCCGAGAAGGTTAATTGGTCCTGATAAATGTCCTAGTGTACAGAACCATAGAAGTCAAAAAGAACGGAAATCTTTCTGTAGGATATGGTAGAAAAAAGGAATAGCTATCACACTGGAGTTTTACACCTGAATCTGCCACATAACCTTTGGTAAATAATTTTACTTATTTGTGACTACAGAGTTTTATGTGTAAAGTCAGAGTTTGCCTTAGTCTCTAAGTTTTATCCCACTTCTCTAAAACCAAAGTTCTACTAATTTTGGTAAAAAGAGGCTTATGTTTAACTTGGCCACACTCTAGCTATGGTGGCCCCAAATCAGAGCAGCTGGACAGGAAGTTTCTCCTGAGGCACACACATTTCAGCTAACATACAAGGTAGCTGAATTTTACTCCAATACTTCTCAATATCATCTGCATAAACTCAAACAAACAGTCTGATCTTTCTCTCTTAATGTAAGAAAAGAGTTAGTAATGTCTTCCATTATCCTTTATACTGTACATTTGAGAATGAGTCATTGAAAGCTTGATTCACAGTAGGTTAATAACAGCATCTTTGTAAATAAGATTATAACTGTAATACTTATATGCTTTGAGGAACCGTAAATATAATGTAGACTTCAATGACACTTTCTTTTTATTCACTGAGTAATTTAGGAACCAGGGAGAATCTGAATACTTTTATAAAGAGAAAAAAATGACTGAAACCAAGATTTTTAATCCACCTACTAGGATTTGCCCACTCCATTAGGGTGAAAGTTGGGAAGGAAAGGGGAAATGACCTAACATTTACCAAGGACCTTCTTCCCTATGCCAGACATTAGCTTATACTTAGTATTTTTATCATGTTATAAATGAGGAATTTGAGTACGAGGAGGTTATGTCATACCTCCAAAGTCAAACAACTAGTGTACTGTACAACAGGGACCTGAGTCCATGTAACTAAGTCACTGACGTTTGTGCTCTTTTTACTATGAAGTACTAGCCTAAACGTCATCACCTTGGAATGCTCTCAATATGTTCCAATAATTAAGCTACTTAATGTCAAAAATTCTCTGGAACTTTTCTTTCCAAATTCCCTTAAAATTAAGTCATCACCCCTCCCCCCCACACACACACATTCACATAGGCACAAACTCAATCAAATTATTCTCACTACCATAGTAATATCTTGGATAAAGATTTATTCTACAATATCAATTTTTTATTGTACTTTGAGTGGCTCAACATTAACATTATGTCTTCCTCGTAGAACCTATCTGAACAATACTTATTCCAGAGTAGTATGGGGATGGGTTTTAGTAGCAGAAACAGCAAAGGGGAACTTATGAAGGAAGAACAAGTATTTCCCATCTAGCAAGGCTAGATCAGTGGACCCTGGTCCTTCACACTTGAGAACACATCCCTTGAGAGGGATTTAAATTGAACTTATTAATACATTGCATCTTTGAACTCATTCTGTATTAAATAAAGCTAAACTATTTTCAGCAAGTTAATGTGTGCCATTGCTATCTAACTAAGGTGGGTTTTAACTATTCTTATAGACATATACGAAATTTATGGTTACCATATTCTTTATGTACAAATGAAGTAATTTTATATATTACAGGAAGAAATAACATTCAAAAAGCCAAGAAACAAAGAAACTTTCTTAGAAAGGTGGTGATTACAAACAGTTTTACATAACTTTGAGAAAGATTTAATGCATAATAACAAGGTAACAAGGTAACAAGGTTGGAAAGCAGTTGCTTTCTTCCTTAAATTTCATCTCTATTCTAAATAAAAATGTCATTATTTTAAATTAAAGAAAAGCTTTTTTAAATTCGTTTGAAAAAAATGTGCAGAGATGAAGTCAAGTAAAGGCCTTAAAAATTTCAGAGAAGATAAACTAGAGCTTCAAATGGAAATTCAAGTGGAACAAAACCACACATAATTGTCCTTGGCAATATTAACTGAACAAAATTATATTAAAATTCATGCAGCAAAAAGCAGACACTACTGCATCCAACAAAAATAGAGATTTTAGTAATTAAGAAATATGGAGAGGATAGCACTAGAATTTAAAAACAAAACAAAATAAAATACTCCTTGTTTGTGGAAAAGAGGTGGATGCCTAAATTTTAGCATGGTATAATCGGTGCCATTTAACAATTATTTTAATTTAAAAATCACAAAATCATCAATAAATTGAGGAAAGTTTGCTGTGAGGGGGAATCTTTGCTCAAAGTTAAAGAAAAGGTGAGAACATTTTAGCAAAAATTAAAGAACAAATTACTATCAAACAAAAACTTTTTAGAATAGGAAAAATATATTAAAATAGGTGTTCTTTAAAGTGTATCATTTACTTTTCTTAGGAAATCCAATGTACATGGATCATTGGTGGCTTTAGCATCCATTGACTAATTCATTCTTTTACCACGATTTGAAAATTCAGCCCTTTATGTAAGTTTCAGTATTTTTGTGAGTCTTACATGGAATTTATATTCTCTTTCACTGATCTATGAGAACACCAAATAATAATTCTTTAATTATTCATTTTATATTATGTTTTGATATCTGTCCTAAGTTATATGAACTTCTTTGTTACTTTTAAAAGTTATCCCTTTTTTACATATTATTGTTATATAAAACAAACACTTCAAATTTATGAAAAAAATCCACATTTCACTTAGGCTGATTTCAAGTTGAATTTATAGATTAACTTGAGAATTTTCATCTCTATGATATTTTGTCTTACCATCCATTAAAATAATACAATTTCTGTTTATGTAGGGCTTCCTTAATGTCCTTCGATAAAGTTTCATTGATTTTTAAAATAATGTCTTTGAATCTTTCTTTGTTAGGATTATTTCCATTTTGCTTATATTTTTTCTTGCTATTGTAAATCAATGCATTTCATTTTCCATTCAGTTATTAGTGAAAAAATAGGTGGTATTATGGCAGTCTTGTACAAAACAACATTTTTATTTCGATTTTTATTCCTAAGAATTTGATAACCTTTAGTCTGATTTTTTAGGTTAAATGTTTTTGTCTATGCCTTATAATACTATGTAATACCATATAATGCTCATATGTTTTCTTCCTATTAGTTATTTTATGAATTAAAATAGTTCTAGTAAAACAATGACTAGCCTTGGCAGTAGTAGACATATCTATATTTCTATCTACATACGTGTATGTATACATATATAAAATTTTAATTAGAATACCATCAAAAATAATGCATTTACTGCGTGTTTCTGGTAGTTAACTTATGTGTAATTATATTAGCTTTATTCCATTGCTCAGAGGATTATCATGAAAGGGTAACAAATTTAATCTTAATTTTCAATATAATGAACAAATATTTATGAAGTGCTTATTCTGCGTCTAGCATGATTAAAGAGCTTTTCTTAAAATTTCCCATCCATTTACACATATTGTCCATCTTTTTCACTAAATCCTTTCAAATATTTAACATTGTCATTTTAAAGTTCTTCTCTGATAATTCCATTGTCTTGCTCATTTGTGTGATCAGTTCTGTTGAAATTTTTAGTGTGGGTTACATGTTCTTTCTTCTTTAAGCATCTTGTAATTGTTGATGAAATGTTTGCAAGAACAGTAGGAAGTTAAATAAATAAGAATGTTTATAAAATTTCATGGCTTTTATCAGGCCTCTGCTGTGGGGATGTGAGTCAGTATAGTCTGTAGTTGAGCTAAACTGGGGCTCTGTTGTTGCTTTAAATTCAGTACAGTTCAGTTTGGATTCAATTCAAATCATTTGAAGCTAATATCAAGGTCTTCCCTTCAGTATAGCTTGGGTTTTAGTGCCCCAAAGTGTGTCTCAGTTCTCCTGCACTGCAGAAAGCCCAATGGGCTTGCACTTAGGAGTGTTTCTTGGCATGTTCACCTTTCTGCAAAGCAGCAAGTGGCCACTGCACATGCTCAATGTAAAATCTGGAGAATCTGGAGTGTCTGGAGGGCTTCTTACAGTTCCCATGTCTTGCCTTCAGACTCTTCTCAAAGGTGGTCCCTCTCAGTTCTCTTTTTCTGCCACCAATATGTCTCATTAACATTAAGCAAAGGGCTATGGATAAGAATTTGGTAATAAGTCAATGCATACGCACTTTATGTGTATGGCTCTCAAGGCTACTAAACCATCTGATCAATACAGAGTTTGACATTAAAAAATTATTAAATTTCATCTTTAAGATATATATCTTACTTGCATCTATTTTATTAAATAAGTCACTGAATGTAGTTATTTAACACCCATTCACTTCCAAGAATTTTTCTAAGTGTGATTTCTCTTAATAGTAACCCTTATCTTATAATTCATGTTAAAGTTTTACATTTTACTAACCATATTTAGAGACACCAAGTACGTGTAACTTATCTTGATCTCCATTTCTAACTTCACACTGGGTGATATTAATGTTATTTGCATTTCAAGGTCATAATTTAATCATCTTATAGTTCATAATTATATATACTCTATTACATGGAGATATTGATATTTAAACCGATTTTGTGGTATATTTTTGAACTCATTATATATCTAAAATAGTCATATTTTGTTCTCACACATGAATTTCACTTCAGCTATGTATGGAAACATAGGATTAAATTTATCATGCCTTGGTACTTTGACAATATTTCTTAGCTGTCTTCCTGCATTCAGTGTAGATACAGGTTGTGTGATGCATTTGATTCTTACTCTTTCATAAGTACTACAAAAATCAGTATAGAGCAGGATTAAGAATTAAAGGTTTGAATTTTAGATATACCAGCTACTATATACACATATTACTTGAGTGAGCTATTTGAACTGTTTTTGCTTCAGTTTCCATGCCTGTAAAATAGCAATAATAATATTGGTTACCTCTCTGGGGTCACTGCGAGAGTAAAATTATGTAGTTAAAAGAGATACTTAACCTTTCAAATAGAAAATGCTCAATAACTATGACATATTTTTGTTCTCTCTGTAAAACATTTAGCATTTTTTTAATTTTCAGAGTTCTGAATTGCACTACAATTTATCTAGATGTGACTATTATTTCTAATCTAGTACTCCACAGGCCTCGGAGTACAAATGCACAAGAAAACCAGAACATGCAGTATTACTTTAATAATCAAGTTATGGGCTGTCAGAAAACTGAGAGCAGAGTCTGAGAAGATAAAGCTTTGTCATGATTTGTGTGTGGTGACCCATTATTATAGCTTCCTGTTGTCATAACTTGGAATGCAGAGCACATGCTGGCAAAGATATGAGTTAGAAAACTATTGCGTATGGTGGTAGTTTTTTAATGAAACGAGATGAAATTGAGCAAGAGTCGACTTGTTTGAGATGAAAAGTAAAGGCCAAAGAAAGAATACAGTAATGTGACATTTTGTAAAACTGAAACCTGGCTGGATCCCAAAAAGCAAAATGAATAATACTGGGAAAAAAAATTGGACAGCAGAGTCCCTTAAGAGTCATCATTTAAACAGAGAACTTGAGCCCTGTGGCAAAGATTAGATAAACGGTGCTTCCTTTTCACCAAATCATTTTAAACAGTTTCAGAGTGATCACCAATAGGTTTGCAAAAAATAAAACATGGGGGAAGGAATTGGCCAGGCATGAGAATTACATAGAGACAGCAACTTTACCTGGCATTACTGCATATGAAAACAACTGGAGCAAATAGATCAGAAGGCCAATAGTATTTGCAGGGACTGTATTCCCAAAGAAATCAGGATCTTGGCCCAAATCATCTAGTGACTATGAAAAAGCCAAAATCAGGCTGGGAAAACTGTCATTCTCCAAAATGGCATGCTCTCAATGCCCATTTCAGATACAGTCTAAGAAAAAAAGGGGACAGAGATGAGCTTCCCAGAGCATGGAAACAAATTACAGGATGTATAGTGGATGCATCTTGTAATAGCTGAGGGAATTCTTTATAAAGAGCAGATTTTAGGGACTTATCAGGGAACTTTCCTCACTTCAAGGGTAGGGGGTCCTCCTCATACCTACATGGAAAGATTTTATGTGGACTCTTGGATATTGATCACTATTACCAATGGTCACATCGCTCTACATTTGGATTTAGTTGGTAGGTACGGCTCATCTAGACCTGATAGTGAGCTGATCTGGACATTCTGAATGCTGGAAGAGACACAGTATGGGTCTTTGATTTCTCTCCATTGGGAAGAAGGGAGTATGTTCTTTGTATGTGAAAAGAAAGGTGTTCAGTTAGTTGATTGTCAAAGTGGCAGATGGAGTCTCACCCAAGCTAACTGTTCACAAAATCCATGCCCTTTCTATAGCATGGAATTACCATGGTGACATAGCTGCTTACCCAAGAACTAACTATCCTGAGCCTCTTTGCAACCAGAAGTGTCCACATGAATACCTATAAGAAGTGACATATGTCACTTCCAGACCAGGGGTTTCAAGAAGCTGGTAGGTTTTGATCATTCCCTCTTTCCCCCAGTGCACTGGAGACACAGGATCCTGGGGCCATTCCTGAGGAAACAGTCACAAAATGGAAAAAGACTGACTCACTCCCTGGATCATTCCATGGAGGAGAGACTCCTGTCTATTGCCCAAGATCTCCTGCATTAAATGGTTATGAGAGTAAACACGCATTTCTCTTTTGTTACACCACTGAATTTTGGAGGTTTACTGTAATACCATCTTATGATTCTACAAGTAATGCACTCACCACTCATTGTCCTTTTTTCTTTTCTTCCAGAATTCCTAGCACCATTTCTCAATCTCAACACTATTGATATTTTGGATCAAATGATTCTTCGAGTTGAGGACCGCCCTGTGCACTCTTGGATGTTTGGAATCTTCGTCATTGGCCACGAAATGAGCAGCTGCCTCTACCTTTCGGTTGTGACAATCAAACACGTTTTCAGGCACAGCCAAATGTCCTCTGGGGACAAAACTGCTCCTGGTTGAGAACTACTGTGTTTGATGTAGTTTGGATATCTGGTTCTATCTCCATCTCATTTGACTTTTCTTTCATTATTTGCATATCCTTGTCCTTGGCCAATGCTTTCAGGAAGATTTTGGCTTCATCTCTGTGCTTCATAGCTCTCTCCAATACCCAAGACCACCCAGCGCTACAGTCAGTAGACTCACAGCCAAGCACGGGGTGTATCGTTCCCTTTCACACCGATCCTGCCTCAGAGATTACAGTTTCTGCTGCCCGGACACTAACAACTCAATTATGGTTTTATTTCTTTATTTTTATATTTTATAATATTTTATGTAAGGCAAGAGGATAAGGTTGCAGTGTGTGCTCAGTTTGTTATCTAGAGATGACAAAGCTTGCCCTAATTCTTAGGTATTCCTTTGCTTTTACCTTTAATCTGATGTATTTTTATGTATACCTTTTTGGTGTTTCCTCTGGCTGATTTCTGCTTTAAGTTCAGGTTTGGTGACTTAATTGCTATTTAATGAATAATCACTCTCAACTAACCTACTTTAACTTGCCCTTATGTAAAAGCCCTGTTTATAGTCACAGAGAATTGGAACGGATCCACATTATGCTTACATGCTACCAAGGAGCCGTTCATTAAATATTTGCTGAAAAACAGAAGAAGGAAATGTGTCTTAGAGACCAGAATTCTGATCACACTCTCCACATTTATTAACCTTTCTCTCATCCGAAAGTGATCCTTTTCAAGCTTTTTATGATCTCTTCTCAAGCTGACATTTTATGCTTCTGCGATTCCCCTTCTCAGCTCTTTTTGACCAAATAATACCATCTAATGGCACAAGTTCCACCACCACACTATATTAAAATTCCATATCATTCAAGACAATGTACATATACTCTGTATTGACCATGTTAAATTGCCTTCTATATCTGATTCACCCTTTTAAAACGTCAACCCATCACCAATGATTTCAAGCTATTGCTAGTGATATTGCCTGATACCCTCACTCAGACAAAGGGCCACCACAGTGTCGGGTGTACAGGGAAGGTTCGGGAGATATAAAGTGGAGGTTCCTCAATTGAATTTGTAAGTCTTTTGGACAAGAGGACCAATAATGCCATTAATGGTCCTTGTACTGTCGGCTAAATGCAGCCCTACAATCTCCAAGTCCTTTGAAACT
>RJWJ010020252.1:0-29274 GCA_004363605.1 Indri indri | reverse complement strand
GAATAATTCTGAATATATTACATAAATTGTATGCATAATGCTAATGTCACCATTTTGTGCAGGAGAGAATCTTGTCAGAGAGATTATATCTGAGTTCATACTCTAAGCAATTCTCAACTGCATGAACTTCAATAAATGTAAATTCTAATGAAAAAGGAGAAATAAAATCATATCAGTTGTCCTCTGGAAGCTTCAAAATAAGCCTGCATTCCTCAGGAAAGAAGTCACTGAGAATGTTTTTATTCCCACATTCATCCAAAGAGAATGTAGCAGGATACCAATGCTTTGCATCTTATTTTTTGTGCTGAAACACTGGAACAGACAAGGGTAGATACATCCAAACCAAGGTGGACATAGGCATATTTACCAGGAATTTGATGAAGCTTAACCACTGGACCCCCACTTGCTTGGGGCTTCTTCCAAGACCATTTCACAGTTTAGATCTGTCATTTTGTAAAGAAGACCTTCTAAGCTGTATAAGAAGGATGTTCCACAAAGTTTATTTACATTGTCTGCTAGACATGGCCAACTTTCCCGGATAGCTCTGGGAAAACAGCACTGAAGGGAAACTCAGACCTCTGCAGCTTCTGACATTGACTTCCAAGATGCGAGACCATGTGACAAACGAAAGAGAAGAAAATACAGGAAAGAAGCACAGAAAGGGACGTGGGACTAAAAGGCATAGATTAGGGCAAAGTTCTTTTTACTGAACCTTGAGATCTGAGATTAAAATCAAGTCTTGGTCTTTTCCCAACTAGAAAATCCTAGAGTTTATGATGTGTTATAACCCCAAGAGGCTCAACTTTAGGACCATAGGAAGAATGGCTTTGGGACTACAATTGTTTAAAGTTCTGATTAAGAAAGAGCAGGGATGAGCCCATCTCTGTGTCTGATACGCATATAATATCCAAATCTCAGATGAATGAATATGTTATTTTGGGTCACACAGACAAAAAACTATTCATACAATTTCTGTCTCAGAAAATGGTGGAGGAGACTTGCAGTTTGAGTTTATTAGCAAATCATCACATAGACACTGATTATTAACAAGGGGCCTTAGCAAGACAGTTCAATTCTTTCATTTACAGATGGAAAATGGGATTTAGAAAGGAGAACTGGCATGCCTGGGGTGGTAATTCAGGGGTAAAGCAGGAATAGCAATAGTTTTTTCATATAACACATCTTTGCATATTAAATAATATTTTTTCTAAATCACAGTTTTCTGATATCTTAAGGAAAAATAAAAAGTTACTTAACGTTTTGTCTGATTCTCACAGAAAGGCACACAGACATTCACACACACAACTTCACAACCTATAGTGGAAGAAAATTATAAGAATATTTGATCACATGTCCTATTATTTCAAAATATCATAAAAATTTTGGAAAGGAGTCTGGATTGGGTTTTCATACTTATGTGTGTCTTTACTCTTATTTTTATTAATGGCAAAATGTGCAGAAGGGAGGTAGAAGCCAGCAGAAGGTAAAAAACAAATTCACTTCTTTATTTAGAAACACAGTACTAAACTTCAGGTGTTTGATCATATCCTGACTTATGCACCTGGACTGTACTTGTGCCAGAGAATGCTGAAGTCACAGCAATCCAATGTCCTGGCAGTGACACCCACCTAATCCATCAATGCTCATTAGTGGGAGAGAAGTGACTGTAATCTGAAACTGAGCACAAAACTTAATTTCGTTTTATATGGATCCTGGAATTAACTTTACAAAGGGTACTTGTCTGTGAAACAGCAAGGTGAACACTGATGCCTAACTTTAGAGAGATAACTGACCTTTCTGATATATTGCTAAGGACATCTTCCTCAAACAAATATCCTCCTACAAATACTCTCCAGCATTCGCATGTAATTTCAGAGCTATACTGGACTAAGTCAAAAGACCAAGGTTCACAGTTTATCTCTGCCCAATTTCATGCAATGTGAACTTATGCATTCTTCTTCCCTTACTGAGCCTCAGTTCCTCTATTTGCAAACCCTGTCGTGATTAAGCTTGATAATATCCAAGACTACTTCTAGCACTGAGAAGCTCTCAGTCTGTGTGAGGTTTCTATCCAAACTCTCTTGAAAAAAGATTTTTGTAACCTCTCTGAGCCTAGTGGGAAATTCAAGCTTAATGTTTCTCAGAGGTTCACAATGACATTAGAAATTATGTTGATGATTTAAAAAAAAAAATCACCACTGAGTGTTACTTAATTTTCATTTAAACGGTGGAAAGAATTCTCCCGACAAGACAGGGACTATTTCTGAGATAGTCACTTCGTTCACTTTGGTTCTGCATGAGATTGAAACCACTTAGCAGAAAATTAAATTAATGTTTGCCAAGAAATTAAGATAAAATGTGAGGATCACCATGTAAAGCTATTTGTCATTCTGGAAAGAATGGATGATCCATGTCAACCTTCAAACTCAGCTCCATGAGCAATTGGAAATTATCAAGAGTTTTAGAGGTGAGAGACAAATGGAGTTTGATATGGGTAAGTGCCAGTTTATTCAAAGAGTGAAAGGACAACAGACTGTGACAGATAGATTCACTGTCCATGAAGATCAAATTACAGGAATACAGTGTTCAAGGAATCCTAGAAGGGCTATACTTTTCTGTTGTACTAAGAGAGAATCTCAGGGCAATTAGAGTAAAGTTGAAGCAAACACTTATGAATGATTCTGATTCTTCCTGATATCCCAAAGATTTTAAATTCCCTTTTATTTTCTTTTAGAAAACCAAAGAGAGCAGAAATCGGCACGTGATGTCATTTAAGGGCAAGAGGATGTTGCCTATGAGTTTGCAGAAGCAAAGCCAAAGGACATTTTTCCACTTATTTACATGCCAGAGGGCACATAAGCAAAAGCTGATTCAGGGCCTTGCCTGGAATTGAGCGCTGACCAACCCCATTAAATGGCAGCACAGATCAATACCATTGAACTGCCTGGTGGTTTATATGCAGCCTGAAATAAATCTGCATAAACCTATTACTAACAGGCAGGAAAGGAGACTCTAGTCAGATAGCTGAGATTGTGAGGAAAACAATGATTGTACCCTGAGATAGTTCAAAGAACAACCTCAAGTTTCTGCAAAGTTAAGACGGCTAAAAAAAAGTTTGCTACATACTTTATTCTCGTATTCCACAAGTATTTTCTGAGGAGCTTTTATGTCTCAAGCACTGTTCTAGGAACTTGGAATACACTAAGAAGGACCAAATCTCTACCCTTGTGTTGTTTACATTCTAGTGGAGAAACTCAAGCAATAAACAATAACCATGCCGAGTACGTAATTATCTAGTGTGTTAGAAGGTGATGCATCCCATGACAAATATTATTTTTTTTTAATATGAGAACAAGCAGGATCAGGAGCATTGAGTGCAGTGGCAGATAGTTTATAGCGTTAAACGGCTAAAGTAGGGATCAATGAGAGTGTAAATTCTGAGAAAAGACTTGAGATAAATCAGGTAGTTAATAAAGCTGGTATCTGGGAAAAGAGCAACTGAACCGGAGGAAACTTCTAGAGCCTACGTCCCACAGCTAGAGCGTGATGGTGTGATGGGAGTTGAGCAAGCCAGCGGAGAGAAGAGACACTCAGAGACAAACCCTCATAAACATAATCTGACTTATGTTTTGGTCACTCTGGCTGCCATATTGAAAATAAACCATAGATGAGCCACATTTGAAGCAGGAAAACCTGTTAAATACATATTTTTTATTATTTATTTTAAATAACCCAGGCAAGAGATGCTAGTGGTTTGGATCAGTGCGACAGCAGCCACGGCAATGAGAAATGGGCAGATTCTTGAGATGAGAATGGCAGCTGCTGAAGCAGGTTTTTCGGGGAAGAATGGGAATTGAGTATTGGAAATGTCTGAAGTATCTATTAGACACCCAAGTAGAGATACAAAGCAGACATGTGCAAATACAAACCGTGAGTTTGGAAAGGAGGTCTGGGCCGAATCTCTTATTTTGGAAGTTGTTGAAATGTAGGTGATATTTAGGGCCATAAACCTGGAATAGATTCACCAAAGTTACGAGGAGAGAGGGAGAGACTGGAGCCTCGAGGACTGAGATGCTCCCGGGTGAAGAGCTCGAGGAGGAGAGCGAATGAGGGACTGGTGAGGTAAGAGAAAAATCAAGAGCCTGTGTATGACACCGGGAGCCCAGTGAGGAAAGTCTACTCAACAGGGGGGCAGGATGGCCTCACTGAGGGATCATCCAGGACGGGGAATTGAACATGGATTGAGCAGTCTGGGATCAGGGTGATGCCTGTGTGAGCCTGAGGAGTGAAAACCAAAGTGGAAAAAGGTGGGAAAATGAAAGTGATTGCTGTTGGGAGGCCTCATTCTAAGCTCAGCCCTACTGCCACCTGTCTGGCCGTTAGCAAGTCACATGACCTCTCTAGGTCTCAGTATACACACATGGGAATAGTAGCATTCCCGTGGAAGACGGCCCTGAAGATGAAATGAGATCGTATGTATGATATATCGGGCTCAAGAATTAGGAGTTCTCCTTTCCCAGTGTGACTTCTGCTTTGTCACACTTTGATGACTTCTAAATAACCCTAAATTACCATAGGCTTGAAATTACTAAGCGGCCAGCTTCATGTCATAAACAACCCAAAACAGACTCATAATTATGTCTCCCATTCTCCCCACACAAATTTAAATGAATTCACACCATTTTAATTAAATTTTCTTGTTTTCAATAGACCTGAAATAGATTTGGTACACATACAATACAATTGCTAGGGCTCTGGTGTCGCATGCGAAAATCTTGAAAATTATCTTCTAAACAAATACTGCATCCATGTGATGGTCTTTAATTATTATGAGCCCAAAGAGGCCGTAATCAATGTATTGACCACAACTCACAATATACTGAAATGTCATTGTGGGCTCCACAAATTGGACTTTAAAATTCAGTGTGCAAGATTTTCTTGAGACACGCAGAGGAATCTGACAGGAAATAGCATCGCTGTGGGTCGATATTTTATCTGTTTCTCTTTTTGTAAAACTAACACAAGTAGATAAATCACTAAGATAAAATCAAATGCTTTTTCTTTTTGCAATAAACAGTGCATAATAATTACAAATAATCACACTTGAAGCCTAAAAAGGGATTTATATGAACAGTCAAATTAGCAATGGCCTCATGCCATGTTGAACCTGGATTCTGGAATACAGTCACTCTAACACTATTTGTTAACACATTTTAATCTCTTTAGGGTCACATAGATGGTCCAGCTGGTGGTTCACAGAACATGGGCCTGTGGGATCAGAGTCTGGCCATACATGCCAGTTCCAATCACTGTGAGCTGTGTGACTTTGGGGAAGTTACTGAATGTCTCTGACTCTCCCTTTATTCATCCACAAGAAGGAAACAATAGTGTCACCCAATTTTGTTTTGAGGATTAAAATAAAACAAAAACTAGAAAGCATGTACTAGATTTATATACTCTACTCAGTAGAGACATAAATTAGTCCTTGACAACTTTGAACCCACAAATACTTTTCCTAAGGTGTTCACCTTAAATGCATTTACATATTTTCAGGATGATGATATCTCTGGCTTTTATGCTGACTTACATTTTTGTATTTTTGTTTAGACATGGGTTTATGTTACAAGACCGAGTAAAGTACATTTTTATTTTTTGTATCCTCAGGATCTAGCGCATTGATAATGGAAGAATTATATATATTTTCTCAAAGGACTTTTTAATTTTTATTTTGGTAAATAACACATGACACCAGATCCACCTTCATAAACTTCCACATGTACAGTATTATAGTCTTATTAACCAGAAATACAACATTGTCTAGCAGATCTCTAGAACTTTTTTATCTTGCATAATTGAAACTATATTTTGATACCTCCCTCACCCAGCCCCTGGCAACCACCATTCTACTTTCTGATTCTGTGAGTTTGGCTACTTTAGAGACGTCATATGAGTGGAATCACATAGCATTTGCCCTTATTTCAGGCAGCATAAAGCCCTCAAAGTTCATCCATGTTATATTTAATAGCATTTGACAAAATTTCCTTTATTCTCATGGCTGAATAATATTTCATTGTAGGCATGCACCACATTTTCTCTATCTATTCATTTGCCAATATACAATATACATTAGGTAGTTTCTACCTTCTGACTATTGTGAATAATGCTGCAATGAAGATGGGAGTACAAATAGCCCTTCAAAAAACTAATTTCAATTATTTTCTTTTTTTTTTTGAGGAAACTTGATACTGTCTTTCATAGTAGCTGCAGCATTTACCGCTCCCACCAGTAATACACAAGAGTTCCAATTTGTCTGCATTCTCCCCAGCCTTTATTTTCTGTTTTTATTTGTTTGATATGACCATTCTAACTGGTGTAAGGTGATATCATGACTTTGATTTGCATTTCCCTGATGATTAGTGATGCTGAGAATCTTTTCATACACCAGTTGGCCATTTGTATGTCTTCTTTGGAAAAATGTCTATTCAAATCCTTTGTCATTTTACTTGAGTTATTTGTTTCTTGCTATTGAGTTGTAGAATTTCTTAGATGGTTGCTGATATTTTCTCCCATTCCATAGGTCACCTGTTAATTGTTTCTTTTTCTATGCAGAATTGTGTTAGGTTGATGTTGCCTCACTTGTCTATTTTTGCTTTTGTTGCTTATGCTTTTGGTGTAATATAAATTGAATTACTCAGACTATAAGTTTCTATACTATAAGTTTATTTATATAAATAGGAGGAAAGCACAATACAAAACAAAGCAGACTGATACTGATTCTCTCCAGAAGTATTCCCAGTGCATTATTTTATGTTCATTTACATCTTACTTGGGATATCTTACTCTTTGTCAGTTGCACTCTATTCCCTATGAGACCTTAGGATAACTGTTACATTTTAAATAAATGCTGGATGTCCCAATTTCTGATTACATTACCCTTCAAAAATCCTACTATTCTGCATATGTGCTTACCATACTAAATGGCCTAATATCCAAAATTAGTCAAATTAATATTCAAAAGCAGAAGCTCTCTTGGTACCTGATGCTAAAAGCTATTGACATCCTGTTTCCTGAATTATTCAAACACACATCATTATCAATTTGTATAAGGGTGTTTTATAAATTATAAATAGGCGATTCATTTAAGGATACATTCTTTTCCAAGTTTATCCAAAAATTAGCTCATCTTTGAATTCAGTTAGGGCATCACAGGCTTGCAAGACTATTTGGATAGAGCAGGGTTATGGTGGGGACACAGTTGTGTAGTTCAGTTTTCCTGGGCCCTACGCTGGGGTCATAGTGGGCAAGGACCGCAGTAGCACTCAAGAGACAATCTAATTATACTTGTGGGAAGCAAAATGTATTATGACAGGTGCTATAAACACATTATCTTGTTTATACTGCAGCACATCCTTCCTGCAGTATGATTTTCATTTAAAAATATGTAAACTGACATTATTTCCAATTTTTTGGATGATTAACATTGAACGATATTAAAATCACTAGTAGAGGGTACTAGGGAAAAGCTCACATACATCACACCTCTATATAGAAACAGGACAGTACATTGCCACTCTCCTCTCAGAGCTTACAGAGTCTCAGAAACTCAGATCCCAGATCTGGAAGGATCTGAGAAGTCCTCTGGTCCAACTTATCCTTTGCCAACATTGTGGTTCTACTAGGAATGCAAGTTTCTTGACAAGATCTTCATATCGAACTCTGGCTTTGCACCAGGGAGTTTCATAACAACACTACTGACAAATGTGGCCCTAGATGCTAAAGAGCAGGGACCACTGTGGTTAGAAGCAAAGTAAATCAGATCAAGTGATAACTGGGAATTGACATATGGAAGTGACACCAAGGATGACTTATTTCACGGACAAAGAGGCAAAAATTTAATAATAACATTAAATAATAGCTACAACTTCAAAAATACTAACAATACTAAGGACAAAAACTAAAAGTTATTAAGTCTTAATTTATGCCAGACACTGTGCTAAATTCTTTACATATATCATCTCGTTTAATCTTCAAACCAAACCAGAGGCCAGAGCTATTATAATCCCCATTTTACACACAATAAGACTAAGGCTCCATGAGGTTATATCATTTTGCAAAGGACACAAAGCCAAAAAGTGGTGATAGCTGGATTCAAAACCATCTTAGATTATTAATAATTCTGAAACTCAACATCTTACCCACTATAGTACACAACTTTCTCCTAAAAGTTAGGGTGAAAAATCAGGCATATACACCATTCACTATATCCACACTATATCCATGATCCTAATTGTCAATCCAGGGCAGGTATGTGACCCTGTTTCAAATCATTACATTGTTTTATTACAAAACAAATAAGCCATTATAGGAAAGCAAGCATGGTTCCTCAAGATTCAAATACAATTAGAAAAAAAAAAAACTTTTTAGGAACTGGAGATTAAAGGTTTAAACTATAATTACATTTCCTGATGGCCTTTGCATATGAAAAGCAAATTAAAATACAATGCATATAGTATTTTCTTTAATTTTCTTGGAAGTACACATAAGAGTTAAAAGGCATGACTTGCTCCTGTCTCTAAATTCTGATGCACTGTTTGTGCCCAAGCGCTACCAGGCAAATCAAGTGCAGAGCGTACAGGCATCGAATCTACCAGGCTGCTCAGGTGCTGGGGTAGCCACAGATTATTTGCCTTGAGCTGACCTGGAGCATGAGTGCTGTCCCTCCTTTGCAACCCATGATGTGATTCTAGGAATTCTTCATTAGTGACAGAGAGGTAAAACTTTTACAAAAGGGAATGGAGTCTGATTTTTTTGTGCAATGCTACATTTTTAACTTTCTGGGAATCCATCTATATTAAAAAGAGGAAAATCATCTACTTCTAGCGTTGCCTGTTTTATATCATAAGAATCATCATGTCATTATCACCATCATCTTTAGGAATACTCACAAGGCTTTTCATTTGAGGGGCAGAGATTATTTATTCCATTTTGAAAAGGTCCACAAAATTTGAGATGATCAACCAGTAAGTTCCTTTGTGACCTTGGAGTTAGAAGTTGCTGGACTTCAGGGCAGGAGAAAGAGCCGTGCTCCCTCAGGGAGATGCAGTCACCACTGTGCGCTGTGCCTCTTGCACTGACCTGACTCTGTATGCAGAACATGTGCGTTTTATAGAAGGAGCATCTTCCAGTTAGCCTCTTTCAATTTTGAAGTCCAGATCTCTAGAAAAGCCACGCTGGCCTCTGAGCGTGGTTCAGCATGGCCAAGTAGGGAGCGCACGTATTCCCAGAAATACCTCATCAACTTACTTTCCTTTCATGTGTCTGGGCCGTACTTCTCTTCCTGGACAGAATTTTGAATTTTGAAATTTATTTGAACCGAAGTTACTTGTTAATTCATGTAAGAAAATTCTCGCACACTTGCAGCTGTTAGGACATGTACTGGTCGGTGAACCTGGTGCTTGTTTGCAGAAAGATCTCCCTCCTGGGCTCATTTTTGGTCACCCAGACTCCGGCTTCACAACACCGTCCCATTCGCCTCTACACCGTAACACTGTGTACTGCGTGTGCCTCATTCTCAACCTCTGTCTCCCACTCATTACCATTTTCCCCCCATGATCACATCTCTAGGAAGATGAACACAACCTCACTGCCTCAGCAGAGAGGGCTAGCCCCGTGCTTCCTAACTTTAGTGGGCACAGAAATCACCAAAAGAGCTGGATAGAACACAGGTGGCTAGCCCCAGCCCTGAGACTCTAATGTAGTCGGTCTGTGCATGGCCCAGGAATGTGCATTTCCACCAAGCTCCTTGGTGCCCTGGATGCTGCCTATCCAGGGACTACCCTTGCAGCACTGACTGAGCCTATTTCTCTGCACCTCACCTCTCCCGAGTTCCTTTGCTCCAAGGTCAGTGTCAGGAACAGAAACTCAAATCTCCCAAACTCTTATTGTTATACCACAAAATTCTAATGATTTCAGCTAAATGTTAATAGATGGGACAAGGGGGACCAGAATATTCTTTCCATACCCAGAACACAGTTGAAAACTACACTGGAAATTCAGTGCTACAAATGGGGTTAGTCCTGATATCAGAGTGTTCGGGACGAAGGACGTTGGCCCAGGATGGCGAGTCTGGGCACAGTGTGGCCACCGTCCTACTAAGCATGCTTAATGCTCGTAAAGGCACAATGGTAACTAAACTAGTGGTTTAATAAATTCGGGTGCCATGCATTTATATTTGCCCAAACTTTCTGTATAATCTACATGTGGATTCTCTGTCCACAGAGCCCTTCTAATTCTATGCATACGGTCTCTAAATATTTCCTATTTTTTGTATTCGACTTTTAAAATGGAGAGGGAACCACTAGACGCAGGCATTGAGCACAGCTGTACTTCTAAATATGTTATATTTCCACCCTATTTGCAATTTACAACTTGCAAACTACTTTTAACTACATAGGGTGACATTTGTGAGTAGAATTATTAAATCTAAGATGACTTCTAAATTTCCTAGAAAAGTGCTTTCTATGTCCATCCTGTTTAAGAAAAGATTAGCAGTGCTAATATGCAAAATGAATGTGATTAATTAAATATAGCAATCATTTTGACTCTTTGTTTTCTTACTCAAGAAAGCCAGAAACAAACATGTTAATGTGGGAGTCGCACTCTCAAAAGGGAGAACCGGAAACCTGGGACTATATAAGATCACACAGGAAAGGAACGTAGGGGGAGGATTATGTGGGACTTGGTAAGGGAGACAGATTAGAAATTTTGCATTTTAGGAACTCACAGTACAAATGCCACCACCATCAAAATAAATAATGGTTGAAGAAAATGTCATTGGATTTGGCAATTAAGGCCATTGGATGATTTAGAAGGAGCAATTTCAATGGAGTGAGAGGATTCAAGTCATAATGCAAACAATTAAATGCAATAGAGAAACAGTAGAGACACCAAGTGGTCATGACTGTGAAGTCTAGCAATAAGAGAAATGGAAAGCACACAGCAAGATACTTAGAAGAGTTTCTCACAGTAGAGGAGAACCTGGTTTACTGTAAATCCCAGTTGGAAAAGAGAAAGACAAACACTTGGATAGTAAGAGAGGAGAAGGGATTAGAGGCACCAATGGAGAGTTCGGCTAAAGTCAGGTTGTTAGACACATCTTCCTCCAACATTGGTAGATTGTCTGACTGTATTATTGTTCACAAATATTCATAACCTGGTTGCTCCATGGAAGGAGTGCATGTTCACTTCCATCGCACTAGGCTTGACCATGTGAGTTGCTTTAGCCAATGATTGCAAACAGCTGTGAAAAATGCTGTATCTGTGCAAAAGCTGTAAGAGCTAGCAGGTTTGGCTCAGTCTTCTATCTCCTTGTGCCATGGAAATCAACATGCCCCATAGAGTGACTGCTGGAAGACGTGGATCAGAGCTAAGCAGAGATGAGTAGAGCTCACAAAAGATAGGCCTGAATAGATGCCAACATGGAATATAAATGAGAAAAAATTTGTTATAAGCCACGGTGATTTGGTAAGTTGTTTATTACCAACAAAACCGACCAATACGCAAATACAAAGACAGATATTTAGAGACAAGAAAATACACAGGAGAGCCCTTCCAATCCCAGGCACAAATAATATTCATCATTTTCCATAGGTACCAATTATTTTATTTAGAATATTCCTGTCAGTATATAGAAATGCCATCCTTTTTATTCTTAAATGATGTTACTGAGATACAATTAATAGCATAAAATTCACCTTCTGAATGTGTACAATTCAATGGTTTTTGGTACATTTACAGAGTGGTGCAATCATAACCACAATCTAATGTTAAGCTATTTTTATCATTACAAACAGAAAAGAGACCTTGTACTCATAAACAGCCACTTCTCACCCCACCTCCCAGTCCTAGACAACCACTAATCTACTTCTTGTCACTATATATTTGCCTGTTCTTGACTTTTCATGTGAATGCAATCCTACGATATGCAGTCTTTTGTGTCTGGCTTCTTGTATTTATCATGGTAGGTGACTCTCAAAGACATTAGGCATTCCTTCTTGGTACAGGACTAAAACACCTTTTTTGAACTGTATGCTCTTTTTCACTATGTGTCAAGTCTCGTATGTTTGTATTTGTGTCTGTGTACTAAGCCTCATAATAATCCTAAGGTAGAGGTATTATTACTATCCTATAGTTCAGACAAAGAAACTGAGGTGCACAATGATTTGATTCAATTTCCAAAGTCCCAAAGCTCTGAAGTGCCAGCACCAGTATTGAAAGTCAAGTCAGTTTGACTTCTATGTTTTTTTTTTCCACTCTATCACACCACCTCATATTAATTTCAAAGGCCTATTTCTCTAAAAATGTCAGTTATCTGATATTAAATTGGATACTGGATATCCTTCAACTTGATGCCACGAGCCTTTCTACATCGTCTTACACCAAAAAAGCAGCGCAGGAGAAATGCACTGTGCTTTCGAAATAGGCAAGGCAATTTGAAAAGCAGATAAAGAGTCCACAGTAGTAACAAAGAAGACTGTCTGAATATTGAAATGTAATCCGCTTCACCCAATCAATTATTCCCTACATAAAAGAATACTAAAAAAGATTAGACGGTTCTTGTCTATTGTTTTCAATTATTTCCAAGTTTACACTGGTATGATATATAAAAGGACATAAGAGGATAAGTCTAAAGGACTTCAAAGTAATTTTCAGGATAGACACAAGATAGCACCTCATCTCATCTCAATTGGCTGCAGCAGTCCCGTGATGGCTGAACATTTAAAATCTGGCTCAGTTAACAAAGGTCCTCGTGCCCTATTAGAGAGCTTAGTATCCATGGTAGCACAGGGATTCCTAAGTATTTCGATTCATGTTATTACTTTCAGATTAATTACGCATCTTAAAAATGGATTCTTCAAATCCCAAAGGGGATTTGATTGGGGATTTCTGATAATTAATTCCAACGGCCTCAGAATAGTCCCTTTTTTGGTATCCCTGCTTACATCATTGCATTTTGGGGCTCCCCACAGTTTCAGAGGTTCCAGAGTCTTTGTAAGCTCCAGCAGAGCCTTGGTCCCCTTTAGCTAATCGGTAGCTAACTCCAATTGATTCAACTTTCTCAAAGCTTTTTTGAATCCACACATTCCATTCCTGTCCCCTCATCTAGTGTATGCCTTGTTCCTCTCTGTTCCCTAACTGATCTCCCTAATTTCAGCCCTGCCATTAATCAACTTATTTCATTTTTGTGTTGCCAAATTGTCTTCTCAGGGCAATTTCTATTTTCATCCTTTGCCTGCTAAAAGCCTTCCAGGTTCCACAATGCCCCATCGATGCCACAGACTGAAGGTCAGCTCTCTAAAACGTGATTCAAATGACTCCATGTTTTGTGTTACACGCAGCTAATTCTCTTTGTATAGCACAAGTGGTCAAGGGCATGGATTCTGATGTTTTCGGGGTCAAATACTTGCTCTGTCACATGGTAGGAAAATTACCAATGGAAAAAGGAGTAACAATACAATCCAGTTAATGGGCCTTTATGCTCATATATGTTAAGCCCTTAGTGCTGTATGTTGGCATTGTGACGACGACGATGATGATGATGATGATGATTCATTTCAGTGATACTGTTTCCTATCTCAATGCCTTGATTGTGTGTGTGTGTGTGTGTGTGTGTGTGTGTGTTTCTTTTCCTGGAACCCCACTCTCTGCCCCACCTCTGTTCTTAAGAGCCTACTTGTTTCCTCCCTCAATGCCTTGTATGGATTTAGGATTACCACGCCTCAGGCCACCCACAGCCATGGTTCTTGCCCTCCCTCCTACTCTCCTGGTGCACTTTGGGGATCTTTGCCGTCAGTCCCAATGTTTCTTCATATGGAATTCCCATACTTGGCCCCCTCTTTTGCTTCTATGGATCTTTTTGAACATCAACTTCTCCAGCACTGGTCTACACAGTCTTTTATGTGGTTTCATACTCAGACTCTGCTGTGTACCTGGCCCAGAAATACCACCAGATTTGTTATCCATCACTGCAAAACAGGAAGTCTGGATGAACTAACTGGATGAGTTCAGGACTCACATCACATGACATTTATTCTGTAAAGTTTATTTTGGTTCTTTGAAAACAATTACTATTTTTATTGCGGTGCAATATACATTACATGAAATTTATTATTTAGCCATTTTAGGTGTACTTCTTAGTGGTTTTCAGTACATTGTCGTGTGACTGTTACCAGCATCCATTTCCAGAGTTTCTTCATCATCCCAAACTGAATCTCTGTAGCTATCAAACAATAACTCTCCATTTTCTTCAATACCCACTCACTGGCAACCACAATCCTTCTATTTGTCTCTATGAATGTGACTACTTTAGGTTCCTCACATAAGTAGAATCATTTAGTATTTTCCCTTTTGTGACTGGCCCATTTCACTTAGTGTAATGTCTTCAAGTTTCATCCATGTTGTAGCATTTGGCAGAATGTCCTTCCTTTTTTAAGGCTGAATAATATTCCAGTGTGTGCATATACCACATTTTACTCATCTATTCATCCATCAATGGACTCTTAAATTGATTCTACCTTTGGCTATTGTGAATAACGCTGACATGAAGACGAGTGTTTCAATATCTCTTGGAATCCCTGCTCTTAAGTCTTTTGGGTATATACCTAGAAGTGTAATTGATGAATAATACAGTAGTTTTATTTTTCAGTTTTTGAGGAACTGACATACTATTTTCCATAGTGGCCACACTATTATACATCCTCACCAGCAGTGCACATGGATACTGATTTCTCCACATTCTCTCCCAAAACTTGTTCTTTTCCTTTCTCTTTTTTTTTTTTTTTCTGCTTTGTTTTTCATAGTAGCCATCCTAATGGGTTTGAAGTGGTAGGTATGTCACTGTGGTTTTGATTTGCCTTCATGTGTTTATTGGTCATTTGTGTATTTTCATTAGGGAATGGCCTATTCAAGTCCTTTGCCCATTTCTTTTCTTTCTTTCTTTCTTTCCCCACAGACAGGGTCTTACTCTGCTGCCCAGGCTGGAGCACAGTGGCCCTATCATAGCTTACTGCAGTCTCCGAACTCCTGGGTTCAAGTGATCCTCTTGTATCAGCCTCCCAAGTAACTGAGACTATCGGCATGTGCCACCACATCAGCTATTTTTAAATTTTTTTGTGTGTAGAGGAGGTCTTGCAACATTACCCAGGCTGGTCTTGAACTCCTGGGCTCAACAAATCCTCCCACTCTGGTCTCCCAAAGTGCTGGGATTACAGGCATGAACCACTATGACCTGCCTTTGCTCATTTTTAAAATCAAGCTGTTTGTTTTTTTGTTATTGTTGAGTTGTAGAAATCCCTTACATATTTTGTATACTTATCTGATGTATAATTTGCAAATATTCTCTCCCTTTCCATGGGTCACCTTTTCAGTCTATTGATAGTGTCCTTTGATGCACAAAAGTTTTTAATTTTGAAGTAGTCCAATTTATCTACTCATTTGTTGCTACTTAGGCTTTTGGTATCATATCTAAGAGATCATTGCCAAATCTAATGTTATGAAGCTTTCCCCCTGTTTTCTTCTAAGAGTTTTGTAATTTTGTTACTCTAAGTATTTGACTCACTTTGAGTTAATTTTTTATATGGTGTAAGGTAAAGGGCCAACTTTATTATTTTACATGTCAATATCCAATTTTCCCAGCACCATTTGTTGAAAAGACTGTTATTTCCTCATTTAAAGGTCTTGGTACCCTCATAGAAAAGCATCCCACCATATACGTGAAAGTTTATTTATTGGCTTTTCTATTCTATTCACCAGGGAAGCCATCTGTTCCTGGGCTTTTCTTTGTTTTCTTTATCAATCTCCTAGATAGTAGTAGATCTATTTTCCTATATCTTTATGACTCAGTCTTGGTAGCTTGTATGTTTTTAGGAATTTTCTATTTCATTTTGGTTATCCAGTTTGTTGGTATGTATTGTTTATAGCACTGTCTTATAATCCTTTGCATTTAAATAAAATTGGTGGTAGCATTATCACATTATCACCTCTTTCATTTCTGAATTCAGTTATTTGATTCTTCTCTCTTGTTCTTAGTCAATCTAAATAAAAGTTTGTCAATTTTGTTGATAATTTCAAAGAACCAAATATTGTTGGCTTCTTTATTGTTTTTCTGTTCTCCATTTTGTGTATATCTGCTCTAATCTCTGTTATTTTCCTTTTTTCTGCTAGCTTTTTGTTGTTGTTTCTAGGTTTTTAGGGTATAAAGTTTGGATGTGGATTTGAGATCTTGGTTGATGGTTTTGTTTTATGTTTTATTTTGGCACATTAAACATATCATCCCATTGCCCTTTGGCTTGCAAAGTTTCTTTTCAGGAATGTTAGATAACCTTAGGAAGTGTTATGTATTTAGAGAATACATGACAACTTGCTTTTTTCTTGCTGCTTTCAAGATACCTGTCTTGGCTTTGACTTCGACAGTTTGATTATAATGTGTCTCAGTATGGGTAAATTCTCTCATCTGCATATCCTCTTCATATTCTATTTGGAGTTCATTGAGCTTCTTATGTTTGTATATCTATTTACTTCCTCAAATCTGGGAAATTTTCAGCCATCATTTCTTTCAATAAGCTCTCTCCCCCTTCTCTCTTTCTTCTCCTTCTTGGACTCCTATAATGCATATATTGGTCTGCTTGACAATGTCCCATACATCCCTTAGGTTCTATTCACTTGTCTTCATTTTTATTTTTGTTCCTCAGATTCAATAATTTCAATGACTTGTCTTCAAGTTCACTAATTATTTCTTCTGCCTGTTAGAATCTGCTGTTGAACCTCTCTAGTGAAATTCTCAATTCAGTTATTATAATTTTTAGCTCCATAGTTTCAGCTTGGTTCTTTTTAAAAATAATTCTCTTTACTGATGTTCTCATTTTGTTCATATATAATTTTCCTGATTTCTTTTAGTTTACTGTTCATGTTTTTCTTTAGCTCTTTGAGCAAATTTAAGATAGGTATTTTAAAATCTTTATCTGGTATGCTTAATGACTGTGTTTCTTTGGGGACTATTTCTGGGGACATATTTTGTTCCTTTGAGTGGACATACATTCCCCTTTCTTTGTATATCTCATGATCTCTTATTAAAAATTGGGCATTTGAAGAAACAGACACCTCTCCCAGCCTTTGCAAACTGAGCCCATGCAGGAGAAGACGTTTACTCATCATCCTGACATGAAGGCTTAAAGTCCTCTCTAACCTTTTCTGGATGTGTATATTTGCTGGTCTGGTGTGTGTGTGCGTGCGTGTATGTGTGTCTATGTGTGTGTGTGTTTTCTCCAATTTTTCTATACATGTGACAGTTTTTAAATGCCATAATTTATCTAAAAGTCTCATCCTTGCTTCTTCTCAGGGCCTTTGCTTTTCAATTATATTCCTCAGTAGGCATTCTCTTGTCTCAGGCATCTGCAGGGCTGTAGCCACCTTGCAGCTTCCATGAGCCATGCTTCCATGACCACTGCTTCCCATGGCTTCCTTCAGACTGAGATCCAAGTCGCTTTTGCCTTTTTGAAGTCAGAGTTAGGTGACACAGAGATCAATCCTTCAGGTAGCCTAGAGATAAGTTAGAATGTTGCGAATTTGATTTTCTGCAATCTTCAGTTTGCAGAAGGGAATTGCAAACTGGCCCACCACTTCCCTCGAACTGTGCTGTGTGGCATCTGGAGATAGTGGGAAAAGAACAAAGAAAGATGCCACAAAATCCCCTGCCATCTTGAATGTGCCTTTTCCTTGACTGAGTGTTTACTTGGTTGCTGTATATTCTTAGCTGATTTTGAGAGCTCCTGTAAGGTTATTTTAGACAGTTTCTAGCTTTTTTTTTTTTTTTAATGTTTCCATGGGGAAATCTTGCTGACATCAGTCTATCCTTTGACTCTTTTAAACTGGAAAATAATTTTTTTCTTTCCTAACACATCTAAGGTGCCTGTCCATGATCTTGGCTACATTTTGTCTTATAATACATTTATTATCTTCTGCTTGTCTTATTACACTAGTCACCCTCTAAATCCTGAAGGGCACAGAGCACCTCCTTTCTTCATCCACTGCAACACACAGCTCAGGCCTGGCTCCAATTAGGCAGTTTGATAGATTGAAACTGTAGAAAAGCAAGCCCATGTGCACAGACCTCACACTGTCTAGCACTGTGCACATCATCACCATTTTCTCTGGCTGTACAATCGCAGTGTTGCTTCAGAATGTGTGTCGACAGTTGGGTGTGCTCACAGGAAGCCCACACTGATTTTATTGAAGTTGGTAGATTGTTACGTTAGCAGGCTGCTTCGGCAAACCGCAGCAGGCACTGCGCATCGGCTCCGAAGGAAAATGAGCGCCACTTCCCTACAACGGCTGCACCACACCCCTTCCCTCCGCCAAGAGTGGGCGTTTCCTCGGAGGGAGAAGGAAGCATTGCTCCTGTTGTGGGCTTAGCTTACTCAACACATTGCAGAAGCAGGCCTGACATTTTTAAGAATAAGGAAAAAAAATCAAAACCAAAACAGAACAATAAAAAAACAAAATCACTGAAGTAGATGAGTCTCTTAAAGTAGAGTTTAAAGTAAAAGACGGCAGGACGCTAATTAATTCCTGTTATGTGAGATAATGGAGGAGAAGAAAGAAAAGGGGAAAACATGCTTGGCTTTCATTACCACACACAGGAGTCCTTCGGAAGAAAGAAGTTAAATGTCTCCCCTGAGGTGTCTGTTGTCCTCCTAAATGAATTGGTCAAGTAGAAATGCACATTACTCAGACAGGGATACCTGGAGGGCAATTGCCACAAAGTGGAGATGCCTGAAAACGCATTTAAAAATATTGTATTAAGTAGCCTATCATAAGACAACATTCTCAAGGAAGAAGACACAGTGGAAATCAGAACAAATTTTCTCTTCCCTCCTGCCCGCCCCCCCAACCACAGTCTCGCTGTCTGTCTTTCTAAAACACCAATAACTGGAATCCCAATCGTCATGTATATATGATACTTCTAAATCTGTTTTGCAGAAAGTGAATCTCCCATCACTGAACTATTGCATTTTAAGGGCCTCCCTTGCTGTATCTCTTTCTTGCTTGCTATGTTTGCATCTGTATATGACAGCCACACATCCATACAGTATCTATTTTGAATAAAATGTTTTTAAGTCCCAGGTTTTGGCTCCAAATATTCATCCGATTTTTCAAAAACTTACCAATCATGTTACAGGTAACACAAAAACATTAAGAATTTGGCCAACGTGAGTTTGAATATTAAAGGATTATGGTTATATAGAAGCAAGATTATGGTTACGTGGATTTGTTCTATTTTTTTTTTTTATTTTAAATGACTTATCTCTACCATGCACTCTCATTAAGTAATTTATCCTAATTGGTACATGCATAAACCCCTCACAACAGATGTTTAGTAGTTATTTGTGAATGGTTCAATTATAATTTGGCTCCAAACTTTAAAAAATATGCAAACCTCAATTACTTTTTAAAATTTATTTATTTTAGAGATGGGGTCTCACTCTGTCACCCAGGCTGGAGTGCAGTGGTGCAATCACGACTCACTGCAGCTTCAAACTCTCAGGCTCAAGAGTTTGTCCTGCCTCAGCCTCCCAAGTAGCTGACACTACAGGTGTGCACCACCAAATCTGGCTAATTTTTCTTATTTTTTGTAGAGACGGGGTCTTGCTCTATTGCCCAGGCTGATCTCAAACTCCTGGCCTCCAGTGATCCTTCAACTTCAACCTCCCAAAGTGCTGGGATTACAGGTGTGTGTCACCTCACACCTGGCGCCTGGCCCAAGCCTCAATTATTAATAAAATTCTTTCAGTTTTGATTTTCCCTGAAGTTATGTTAGTGACTTTTCTTTGGGGAAGATTATGGGTAACAAAACTTAAATATATATATATTATAGAGAAGCTGTCATCTTAACTGAGCCAGCAGCAGATCACTAAGTAATGCCTTCAGAATGTCCCATGCTCTCTCAATAATTCAGGTAGGTTGGCTTCCAGCAGACAATCAGGTAACAGAGAAGACGTTTAGCAGAGCTGGGTAGAGGGGACAGAAAGGAGAGAGTCAGAACTCTGGTCCACAAAGGAGCTTGGAGTCCGGTCGGCTCTTGAGCAGAAAGGTGCAGAGAGCATGACAGAAGAGAGACACGTGCAGAGCCAGGGCCCTAGGACACCGGGGCTTTGTGTAGGCAGCAGATTAGGGACTGGGGCAGGCCTGGCTCTGTACGAACGGAGGTCCCCATAGGCTGAGTAGAGCAGGAGGTCCTTAGGAGGGAACCTGGGAATCTCTCACCTCAACTAAGAACCGTTTCCAGAAAATAGAGCTGAGACTTAATTTCTGGAAAAGGCAGTGGGGAGGAGGGTTGCAGAACTGAAGCCGAGCAGGGACTGCCACTGGGGCTGGGTCTGATGGCAAATGTGACCATCGCCAGTGGACGGGGAGCCTTGTCACTGTGGCACAGGGCTGCTGCACCCGCTGGCTGGGTCCTATACACTCTTGGAAGCTGCCTCCAAATTAAAAGCTTTCTCTGTAAAGTATTAGTACATGCTCACGGGCCTCTGACAAACTCTGTCCTCAGGATGGAAAATTCTTCCAGTCTTAACTATTGAACTCTCCATTATTTCTGTCTTTGTGGCTAGCGCTATTCAACAATGATTTCTCTGTTTTATTAAGTGCTTATAATATGTTTTACACATTCTCTCTCCCATTGTCCTTATAATACGTTCTCGTGAAAGGAGAAAATTGAAGACAAGAGTGGTTCAGCCACTGGCGTGAAGTTGCCCAGGGCATGAGTAGTGCCACTAGAACTTCCCTCCAGATGTACCTGGCTTCAAGCCTCACTGATTTCCACCAAGCTAACTGATTCTCATTGGAAAATATCTTTACTGCAAATATTAATACTCAATTAACTCTAATAAACTTTTAAGGAAAACCATTTAGAAGGGAGCCCAGGAACCTATGGGCCTTTATGAATGCTCTGCCTTGTCATTGCATTGTTAAGCCTGCATCTCAGAAGCCGGTCATAAAGAAACTAGAGAGAGGGTTCGCAGCTGAAAGAGGCACACGCACAGCCCCCGAGGACCTCCCTCTTCAACAGTTGGAAGGGGCAGAACCACAGCCCAGTTTTTGCACAACTGACCGGGTAGGAGGGATGAAAGCAATTAGCTTGTCACTGCATCACATTTCTTAGTACACACATTCAAAGATGCAAGAAAAGAAAAATGATCACCACTGGCTGCATCTTAACCTTAACCAAGAAAGTAATCACGAGGAAATAATAATAATGATGTCATCCGGCCATTTTCACCTTCTAATCTGGACTGCAATATCCAGTAATTAAACAAACACCTTGAACTAATGTGCATTTGGACACTCTTGAGCCCTTGTCTGCATGCTTCCTGCCCACTCAAGAATCTGTGGCAAGGCCAGGTGCCCAGAAGAGTAGCTGGGCTTGTAGGCACTCAGAGCCTGGCCTTTGACCCTCACAACTGGCATGCTGTGCACACCAACCCCTATTCTAGCCACCACAACCTAGACGTGATCACTCCCTGAAATGGATGTCTGCTAGTTTTGTCATCTAGGATTCTCATCAGGACTGACCCCCAACCTCAACACCACCTCCACCACCACCACCAAGAGGCAGTCTCTGTCTCTTGAAGCGCCACGTATCTTTCAAGTTTTGTTTGATATGCTTCTTGCTCTGTGGATCCTTGTTTGGCTTCTTAGGCATTTGGGTTTCTTTACAGAATAGACAATGAGCCCTTTGACAATTGCTATTTTCCTGGTACCTATCTCAGTGCCTAGTATACACGGGTGATCAATAAATGTGTATAGCAGGAAAAGAAGAAGGGAGAAATGCAAGGAAGAAAGGAAGGAAGGAAGGAAGGAAAGAAACATGTCTTCTTCCACCTAAGGACCAATTTTGGAAAGCAAAATGAAAAAGAACTCAACAGGGCACATGAACAACTATAGCTGCCTTGCAAACGTATCTAAGAATGCATCCATAAGTTGCAGGTGAGCTTATTCATTTCACAAAGAAACTGAGGTCCAGCTGACCTGGAGCTTGTCTTCCTGAGCTGTAAGGAACCTTGCTCGTTTATAGAAAGAAGTCAGGAATTTTACTTGTTTTTCCTCCCACCATGCCATCGTCACTGATTTAGATGCAGAGATTCTCTCCCTGTTCCCTTCCTCCTCCTCTCTCCCTCTCTCCCGCTCCCCTCTCAACGTCACTCCCCTACCCTTCCCCATGCCTTGTAGTTTCACCAAAATAATGAGAATCAGAATATCTACTTCTTTTAGCCACACTGAAGACTCCATTCAAGGCAGTAGATCTAAAGTGCCTGCTGGTATGCAGGGAGGCATCCATCGCCTGCTGCGGCGGCACACGCAGGCCGTCCTGTTCCTAGATGTAATTCAGCACCTTCCTCGCATAATTCTCTGCCCAGCAGAAATCTGTCAGGGTTTTTGTATCACTTGTCTCCTGGATAATGCAAAAGAATCCACAGAAATCCCTCCTCAATGCTGAGATTAACACCAAAAAAAAAAGAAAAAAAAAACCAGGAGTGAGGAGAAGCGGGAACATTGGTAGCTGTCTCTCAAAATAAAACAGGTCTAGGTCACCCTGAAGGTCTCTCAAATGTGACCTCACCCTCCCTAATGATTTCTCCCCCTCAGCAGTACCTGCTCTGAAGGTCTGATACTGCTCTAAATTCAAGAGAATTATTTTTCATGACAGTTCACGGTTATCAAACCTCTTGCCACGGCCGCCCACCCTTCCCTTGCAAGGGAGGAGCAGTGCCACATCTAGCCTCCTCCTGCCGGGGACCCAGCATGAAGTGGTGGAGGGAGGCTGGGCCTTGGAATCACACAACCTGGGTTCAAATCCCAGGTCTGTAACTAACCACATATGCTGGTGCGGGGTCATGTAACCATTATTTAACTCAATCTTCTCAACTGCAAAAAGGGAACACTAATACTTCACAAGTTATTCTGAGGTTTCAATATGATTGTCTCAGTGACATGTTAGAAACAGAAGCAGTGTATAGCAGGCGGTGGACGATGTTCTTCTTCATTTTCCTTGGAAGATCTGTGATCACAGAGCAATTATGCAAAAGGCATTTCATTCAAAATACATGCACACACATAATACATGCATATGTGTGCATAAAGGTCATATTGCTTGTTTTCTTAAAATCAAGGTTTTGGGTTTTTTTTTGTTTGTTTGTTTGTTTTGAGACAGGGTCTTGCTGTATCTCCTGTGCTAGCGTTCAGTGGCATCATCGTAGCTCACTGCAACCTCAAACTACTGGGCTGAAGCAATTCTCCTGCCTCAGCCTCCCTAGTAGCTGGGACTACAGGCACACACCACACCTGGCTAATTTTTCTATTTTTAGGAGAAATGGGGTCTCACTTTGTCAGGCTGGTCTTGAACTCCTGGCCTCAAGCAATCCTCCTGCTTAGCCTCCAAAAGTGCTAGGATTACAGGCATGAGCCACCGTGCCCAGCCTACATTAAATTTAACTCTAGATATCCTCTGCCAAAGAGAAAGAACATCAAGCATACTTATAATTGAGTTTAAGTCCCTTCTTCCAACATGCCCCCACAAGCCCTGGAGTGGTGCAAGTGCCAGAGTTCTTTGGTAGCACAAATGTATTGACTCATCAGTCAGGGGCTTCAATCCCCAGGGGTCACCGATGAGTGTTCTGCTGTCCCTGTCCTCCTGTTCCCTTCAGGCCCAGCAGCTCAGCATCCTGGGGCCCTTTGGTGTGGAAGCACAGTCTTCTGTCTCTGCAAGCAGGCCAACTTCCTCATATGCTTCCAGGGAATGGGACACAAGTTCCCTCCTCCGGAGGATTCACAATCCTTCCTCCCCTTCCCAGGACTGCAAATTGCCTTTGGATCAAAAGAAAACATCTCCCATTTTTACTTATTTTCTGCAGAGGCACTCGGCCTCTTGAATCTTCACCATGAGTTTGGCAGCTTGGAGAAGATTAATTTAGGAACAGAATATCTTGTAGGCCAGGATGCCCCAGAGCCTGCTACTTTCTTGAATGAGGACAAGGTAAAATGCAGAAATGTAAATTAATATCTCAGAATTTCTTCTGCCACCATGCTAGCAAATATTGGAATAGCTAACGTGTAGTGTGATGATGAGCTCATAAAACACCAGTTCTACAGGGAATAAATGTATCACTGAAGTACAGTGCTTTACTGTCTATAGGGTTCCTTCGCATGCCACCTCAGTTGATTCTATCAACTGAAGAGGAGATAAAAAAAGGTCCCCTATTTTGATAAGTTTATCAATGTTCTACAAAGTCAATCTGCGGACTTGCCAATTTGCACATCCCAGAAGCTCTTTGCAGACCCTTCCCTGTCCATCTGCCTTCACACGCCTCAGGGTGCATGGCCAATATTGCGCTTTGTCAGGGTGTTAGAGTCTAGAATCTTAGAGACCAGCATCACACCCCTCCCCCTCCCCTGCTCTCACCTCCTCATTGTGTGCGCAACTCCTTCCAGGACTAAGGCTATGCCATGTTCCTCCTGTGCCTGCCCACCTTGAGGATTGAGACTCTGCTACCAACTCACCCTCTCCCAGAAGCACACTCCTGTCTGACTTCTTGGGAATTGGCCTAATTCTTAATGCTGTGTCCTTGTTTCTAGAGCCTAGTATTGAACTCTCAGGCCTCTGGTCTGGAATCCACTGAACCCACCTGCCTGCTGGGTCACTATTCATTACTTCGGTGCATGGGATTTGTAGGTAGCATTCTACTTTTTTACCACTCTTCAGTTTCCTGGCCCAGAATGCCTACCTATCTCCTCCTATGAGCAGGTCTGCTGCTAGGCCCAGGCTTTCCTAGTCTTGCAATTCTCTGTTTCATGTAACACTTGTCTGCCTAGTTGCAATCAGAGGAGTCAGCTTCCAGTGGAAAGTGGATGTTGGGGTTGATTTCTTCCCAACAGAATCCATCAGGAAGTCAAGGAAAGGGGCCGGGACACTGCTTCAGGAATCCTATCTCCCTACCCAAGCACCTCTTGTGATACATATTTTCTTTGGGGACGAAGGCCTGGTGGGCTCCATTTTTGGAGTCCACGGTCCTGAGGGGTTGTGGCTGAGCTGGGAAGGGTGTTGTTCAAAGGCAGTCAGAGTTGTTGTACCAAGCAGGAGAAACAGGTCAAAGGAGAAGAGGTGGAATAGTGAGAGGATGAGAGAATTTGGATCACCCATCAAAGAGAAAGGTCAGAGGCAGGTGCCAGGAAGTCAGGGCAAGGCTAGGGGTTAAGGGAGTGGAGTGACGGGAGGGCCAATGAAGCCAGGCAGGTTGGGACCTCGACCTAAATGTGGGCCTGGCAATCATGCTGTATAGACAAGGCACAGCTTAATAGACAGAATCAGCCCCTTCAAGTAGCTGGATAGATTCCAAAGCATCTCACGTTCCCTGAGTCTTTCCCTTGTGCCTGTGTCCATCATGTACTCCACCTCATCCAAACTTCATGACTCCCCTTCTACGCAGAAGTGAGCATGCCCGTTTTAAAGGCACTGAAAAGTACTCAGCAGAATTAATACAATGGCTCTACTCCCATGACCAGTGGCAAGAGCAGAGGTGACATGGAATACGTAGTCCCTGTAATGTCTGAGCTTTCCCCACTATCCTGTCCTGTTCCTCTGGCCCCCGGCCCCTCAGCTCCCAGGGCCAGGACCCGGGTCTCAGGCTCTCCTTTGATCCTAATTTCTTTCTCAGCACCATTTAACTGCTGCTGCAGATAGGAGGCCTGCTCAGAAATATATCGGCTGGGGCAGCCAACTGCTATGCAGCCCTGGTAACCCAGGTACATAGCTGGCCTTCATCCCTTGTTGGTGGGACGGAAACAATGGACTCCCAGCTCAGAGGCTTTTGAAGTTCAACTGTTAGTCAGGGAAGACAAAGGGATCCTGGTGCTAATCTGCTCTACGGAGCAGGCTTTAGGGAAGCAAGTCCCCTCTTCCCCTGAGAAATTGGTCCACTCGAAACCCCTGCATTAGACAGTTTTTTCAATCGTATGGCAACTGACTTGAGATATCCCAGAGGGAAAACTCTTAATTTGACACCAGATTAGTCAACCAGAAATCTCCTGCAAATGTGCTCCTTCTCCGCTTCAGCCAGAGCCTAATTAAGACCCCAGCATGGCTGTTACTTGGTGCCAGCACCATCATTCAGTTAATGGCCCCATTATCGTTAGCCTTGCAGCCACTCCCGTGTGCCACTGAAGGAATGAATGCTCTTCAGGAAGACGGAATTTTTAAAAATAGTGCCTGGGAGAATCAGCTACCAACCACACCAAAGGCTGCTCCCCGCTGGTGTCCCCAGCGCCATCGGTGCGGGCAGCGCTCGGGGGCTGCGAACAGGAGTCAGAAACCTGCATTCGTATCCCGGCACCTCCAGCCCAGGACGTGTGGGAGGCAGGGCAGGCACTTACCCCTGGAAGTTGGAGATAATACTCCTGCTTCTTAAGTGGTTGCCCTCTGAGACGGCCAGAAACTCTGTAAACTCCCAAGCACTGTGCAAAAGTTAGTATTATAGTGTATTCTGAGCGCAATTTTTCTGACAATTGATTGATGTACCTCCTATTTGCCTGATTTCCTCTCTCATTGTGCATTGAATCTAATCTTTTAATTTGCCAAGATTTCCCATTTTAGCCTAAAGAAATGAAGCCTCTGCAGCACTCATGACAGGCTGGGAAGTTGCTGACAGGGTGGGTGCTACAGTCTTGGCCAGACCCAGGCCTCAAGCTACCTGCCCCAGGGCCAGACCCTTTGACTTCCAGGCTGTCTCCACGGTGACAAGGAAGGCTGGCTGTTTTAAGTCCCTATGATATAAATATCCAAGATATCGTGTGCATGTGATTTCCTTCTCTTTTAATTGGTAGTTTGGATTTCGCTGCACAATCAGCCTTCCTTCCATCGAGTCAATTAGCTCTTGCAAATGCACTGGGTGCCTCTCAGGCTCTATAATTATCACTTAGTGTCAAAAATTGAAAAGTGGAAAGAAGCAAACCCTAACCATATGACTTGGAGGGAAATGTCAGCCTCTAAGAAAACATTTTCCTGAGCCTAAGTCTTCACATTTTTTACTTCTGCTTGGAACTTATTTTGCAGAGACCATATCAATCTACAGTCTAGAGTCTGACCTTCAAGGGCAGTGGCACCCACTAAGCCTCAATTTCCTGATCTGCAAAATGGGACTAGTTCCCCTTTCCCCACCAAATTCATAACACTTGGGTAAGTGAACATAAAAATAGAAAGCTAAGTCATACAACTTTAGTAACTATTAAAGTCTAAAATACACTAAAGGCATAAGAGGACATTATTACTTTATTTGATGATATATTTGTTTTATTGGTTGGAACAGGGAGTTCATTTGCAACAACACATTGCCCAGCAACTGCTGCCCTCACTGTCCCTCTCAGAGCAACGCTTTTCAAGATTCACACAGAGATATGATGGTATCTCTTTTCTGTTACAATCCATCTTGCTTTGCTAAGTAAACCCCCTCTGAGAGAGTGCAACTGAACTAGCTGGAAGACAGGCATAGGCTCTGGATGCAGGCAGATGACGGGTTTGGTTCTTGGCTCTGCCATGTGGTAACTGCATGATTTTGCCAAGCTTTCAGCGTTGGAATGTTCTAAAGATAGAATGAGATCACATCAGTACATGATCAAGCACAGAATAGGTCCTCAGTTAATGTTAGTTCCTTTCCTCCCTAAATCCTCACAACATCGCTAAATGACCAGTATGTTAATTAACAATGCTACCTGACATGATCAAGGAAAATAGCCCAAACTCAGGTTATTGCTTTTAAACCCAGCCCTCCTACCACTGCTATATGGCGATTTAGAAAGAGAATGAGAATGTGGCTTCCACACATCAGCGGTGGCCTCAGGCATTTGCAGAGAGGTGGGGTGGAGTGGGGGGATAGGGTAGTTTGGATGCTGTTCTCGACAAATACTTCAGCCACAATTAAATGTTGCTATCATATTTAGGACAAAGGACAGATGATCAAAGAAGACTAATTATAATGAATGATGAGCCCAATCCAAGTCTGTGCTTGATATTTCATCTGCCATGTGAATAGATGACAAGGCTGAGGAAATAACCGCCTGCCATCTGTCTACAAATTCAAAGCAGGAGCAAAAAGTGCTCCGAGGGCAAGCCGGTTAATGATTAATTAAAATCTTAAAAGTACTGCTCGCTAGTCAATTTCTGGTACAGCCAATCCTAAGGAGGCCAAGAACATGTGGGGAGCTGGCATCCATCAATTCTGATAGGACTTTCTAGCAGGTAGACCAATAATGAAAAGATTAAAGAATGTAGTAGTTCTGGGTTCAAGACCAGTCCTGTCTCTCCCTGGGTCTTTTCCTATTCTGATCATTTAAGCAATCCGCCTGAGCCACGGTTTCTACATTGATCAAACAGGAAAGCTAAACAAAAGACAGTGTCCAGCCCACCCACCTCGCAAGTTCAATTCCACATTTGTATAGCCCTATCTCCTATTCAATATGCTCACAATCAGATTCATTATCTTTCTCCCAAAGCTATTCTTATAGCACCTGTTTCAGAGAATGGCATTGCTATCCACACAGTCCCCCAAGTACCCCCAATCTGGGGATCAGGAAGATGGCCCCTATCACTCCCCGCTCCCCCAGTGACGTGAAGTGTCCTGGCTGGCCATCCAGCCCCCTCTTCTTCTCAGCTCCCACCTCCATGGCCTAAGCTCAGGACTCCTATCTCCTCACTGGCCTCCCAGCCTCCAGCCTCGACCTCTCTTTCTCATCGCCCATGCTTGCTGCCAGGGTACCGCCCATAAACTTCAAGTCCCAAGAGGTCACTCCCCTGCCCGATATCCTTCACTGGCACCATGAAATCTACTGCAGCAATTTTCAAATTCCCTGTAAGCAACAGAAACTAAATAACAACAACAACAAAAAAGTATATATATATATGTATGTATATATGGAGCAGCAATATATAAAGCACACAAGGGCAGAGCAGCGGGGATAGACGAAGGGAAAGACACCCTCTAAAGTGTTACCTGCTCATCCGCCAGGCTGTCCCTAACTTACTCTGAGGGCTCAGGAAAATATTTTAACTTTCAGGGTACAAAGTCTCATAGTGACTTTCCTTTTCTTCATCTCCAATTCAGCCACGAAAGACAGGTTATATGTTTAATGCTAAGATACTGTGATATGCTCAATTGCTTTCCAGCAGCAATC
>RJWJ010020251.1:0-29294 GCA_004363605.1 Indri indri | reverse complement strand
GGGGAAGTTAACTGCTCTACCTACCCTTGTTGCTGGTCTCCAAGCTTCTTGGGACCTTTCTTTTTCCAGTTCTCCTCTGCAACGTCTTCCCGTGGAGTCTCCTGTAGTTTCAGGCACCCTTCCTTCTGACCCTCACCTGATCTGTGTTTCTCTGCTAGCTTATTTTTTTCCCTTTCTTCTAAAATTCATCTTTTTTGCAGAGACACTCTGACTGGCAGCTTTTCTCATCTGCCATCTTGGCTCCTCCCTGACCATAAATTCTGTGATAGACACACATTTAGGTGACCTCGATGAGATAACCCTCCCCTTTAATCTAGACAGAATCTGTGTCTTGCTTCTAAAAAATAGATCATGGCATGTTGGAAATAGAACCTATACTTGGAAAGAGGTAAAGAAAGCCATGTGACTTTATAGCAATCTGAAGTCCAAGATACCTTTACGAAGTGCAGTACTTATTCTGAGATGATTTGGTGATTGTGCATAGTGCAAGGAAGTAGAACAAAGACAGAGCAGTTATTGAATACTTGGAATGAAAATGGGATAGTGGCTCAGAAAATAGTTTCAGTACTAGGGTACAGGCAGAGAAAGATAGAATAATAAAAGAGCAGAGGGGCATACTGCAAAAGAGACAACGTTTCAAATATAAGTCTATTAACTCCATAATCTAACATACATTAGAAAAGAAGGGATATAACAAAGACAACTGCATATCAAATCTGTCTTCAAAGAAAAGGTTGCCAAGGGAGAGGTTTGACTAGTTACACAATAAAAGAACATGACTAGGGACCCAAAAGATGTAGTAACAAAAAAAGGTAAGGAATCAATGTAGGGATAAGACTGAAATGACAACCCCAGGAAAAGACAGGATCCAGGAAATATGAATCACAATTCTTATCTTTTAGTTCTGATATCTGAAGTAGGTTGAAAGACAAATTATCTTCCATTACTTCATCTGAAAGCAAAACATGACCTTATCTGAATTACAGTGAGAGAAGAGTTGACTTGAGGTTATAGTCTTTATGAATCTCACTTTATGTGAGTATTCATATATTTTCTGAAGAAATATTAATCTGCTTTATTATGGAGCTCTCCGGTGCATATGGATCTTGCATGATACACATATATGGACAATATAACATGTCTAGTATCTCAAAATGTTGAACTCTGGAGTATATTTGACTCCAACTCAAATAAGGATTGTGTAACTCATTCCAGAAGCCCCCTTCAAATACGAAAATAGAGAAGTCATTACAAAAAATATGATTAGAAAATTACTCCTTAATGTTTGGGAAAGAATACAAAAATATAAGCAGATTATAAGCAGTGGCATATATATTGCATATTGCCTGTGTCCTGAGAGAACAAGTTAAGATAACTTATGGAAGTAGGATTCTAAAGGATAGGAAAAATTTTTATGATCAGTGTTAAAGAGGAATGAGACTGAACAATTACAAATTGAATTTGGGCCTAAATGAATGTTGGTTTCTTAGGAAAGTATCACTTGAGTGGGATTACTTAAACAGGGAGATAAAGGTAGCCTCTAAAGAAATCATAAGAGCTAGTAGAAATCTTACAGCAATGGTCTGAAAATTCCTGATGCGTATTTTGTAAACTTATTTTCTCCTGCCTTAATCTCATTTTTCTTTCCTATTTCCTTTTCCATATATTTTATTTGTTCTTACTTTGTCTTATATATATTTTACCATTCCTCTGCAAACCTACAGAAACAAAATGGTATGTAAACAAACACAAATAAATATATCTGTATCAGGTTAGAAAGATTAATGTTGCTAAGGAATAGTGAATAACATCATTAGTCTACCTAAAAAAAATCCATTATTTGATACCTGTTGCTTATTAAACATTAAAAGGTTTCTATATTTCAATTTTTATATCCCACTACCTCCTATATCCACTCTGGAATTGAATAAATCTTAAGTAAGTACTACTTTAAATAAAAAAAAAAAATTGTACCTTTCTGATAACTTGAACAATTTTTTTCTATTGTCAATGTAGAAATCACACTAAAACTCAGTGATATAAGCTGATAAACAATTATTTCTTGTGATTATTTGGATTAGGATTTGGGGCAGGCTTTTCCATGTTTATTCTGCTCCCATGACAATAGCTGGAAAATTTATTTGAGTGCAGTAAGCTGGCAGTTGGGTTAGGCTAGAAAGTCCAAGGCGGCTTCACTCACCTGTTTGACATTCCAGTGTCCCTGCACATGATCATCTACTTTCCTCATGATGTCTTTTTCTCCATAGCTGCTTCCTGTTGTCTTCCCCCTAACCCCTGCAGCATAGCCTGAATTTCCTTTCAGCATCAGTGGCTGGTTTTATAAAATGAGAGAAATTAAAGCTGCCATCTTCGTAAGGCTTGGGTTTGAAAGCTGCAGAATATCCTTTGTGCTGCATCCTACTGATTAATGCACACCGAAATGCCTGTACAGGGAAGGGAGAAATTGTCAGTGGCCCTATTTAGAGGCAATGTTTTATTCAAAAACATTTATTTATAATTGTAATATGTTAGGCAATGAATGAAGAATTGGAAATATAAGCAATGGAGATACACTTCTATTCAAAACTATTTACATCTGTTTACAGACAGCTTTTATTTCATTGAGCTGTCTATTAATGAAGACAGATATTAATCAAATAATATATATGAAACATAATTATTTAATATAAATGTTTTATGAATAATAAAGAAAAACTCCCAGGGAGCTCTTTGATTGTATAATAAGGGAGGGCATCATTCAATTTGGGGAAGTCAATGAGTAATTTCTGGACTGGTATTTGAAGGAAAAATACAAGCTAAATGAATTTGGGGCATGTGGTGTCTGGAGGGTTCTGTGATTTCTGAGTTGAAATGTTGAGTAGGCTCTTGCATATGTGGAACACATAAGGTAGATATTTTTCTGCTCTGAATTTCATTTATTTAATAATTCATTTTATAAATTTAGTGTAGAATATATATCTATGTATGTATTTATCATATTGGCTGTTATTGCTAACACCTTGATATACTGCATCTTCTAAAGTACATTGTAAATTGCATTACCACAGGCCCTAATAGGTATCTACATTTTAGCTCTTTCTCCTAGAATCTGGCCATGCATATTAGATTCATCTATTTCAGTACAATGCTTCTTTAGAATCACACTCTAACGACTTCCTCAGAGTCTGGTATTCTCTTTTCTCCAGGTTCTTCCTACAGAACTAAAAACACACTTAAAGTTATAATCATACAATATTGAATTGATTTAATATATTATCACTCTAAGAGTACAAATATTTAAAACAAGGTATAACATAGAGTCTTTTCTTTCTTCTTCAATGAATGTCACTCAAGGGTACAATTTCAAAATCCATGTTATCTAAGTGAAAGGGCGTATATGGCTTAGCACTATTTCATTTTAAAACATCACATTTCTCAGGTAACAATCTCTAATGTGTATATTTAAAGTCAGGAGTTACTTTAGCAGTAGCAACAAGAACATTAGTCTATGCCGTAGAAGACCAGATGCATTTTGTTTCTCACATTGACTTAAAAAGCCAAAGAGTGTATTTCCTAATGTTTCCAAAGAGTGTAAAATGTGACCATATTTCCCAGTTTGGCAGGAACTCTCCTAGTTTACATTTGTGTCTACATACTTATTGCTAACCACTTTTATTCTCAACATAATCTCTGTTTGGATGATAAATTATATTGTCACTCTGCTTAAACATCATGAATTTCTTTTATATGCTATGATTTTCTGTATTTTCCAAAGTCCGTCTCAACACTTTACACTTCCTTCAATTATGCATTGCAGTGAAAAATTCCATATCTTTGTTAAGTGCAGTATAATCTACTCATTTCTTTTTATTAACTTACATCTTTAAATCTTTTATGTTTGCCTCTTAAATTATTATATTTTTAAATTGTGCCTTACTCCATTTCTGTTTTTTTTTTTTTTTTCTCCTGTCCCTGACACCAGAGAAACATCACATTCACTTGTCTTTTATATCCTTTCACTATTTACTTTTTCCTCTCTGGACCTTCTCCAGTACTCATTCTTAAAATGTGATGACCAGAAGTGCTTGCAGCGTTCAAGGTACAGATGCATTAAGGTTTTCTATAAGAATAGGATAATATGGGCTCTTTGGAGTTTGCCTTTGCTTTTATGTTTGCTGGCTTCCAAAAGCTCTCTTGGGGATGTTAAATACTGTGTTGTCTCCTTTGTCTCTTGTAGCACATTGGCCTGATCTCCCTAGGGATGAAGCTCCAGCTTCCCACATTAATACACGTCATATTGTTTTAGCGTGCCATTAATGTGCTCAGCTGCTGTTAAAAACTGGCAATTCAAATGTCCCTTTGCCACTGCCTGAATGGTCTACTCTGACCCCACCAGGAATGTGAATGAATGAAGCTGGCATGCTTCCTTTGAAAGTCACTACCATTGCCCTAGCCACAGTATTTTAGGAATGGATATTTTCTACCCTTAACAATTGCAGTCTTCACAAGAAATGCTTATTTTGAAAAACAATAAGGAAATATGTTTCCAAAAGCACTTAGTAAAAATTATTTGGATTTCACCTATAGAAATCAAATAAATACCTCAATTGTTTTCTATCACAAAAACTACAAATATTTTATATTTTATTCATAGTTAAGATATGCTCTTTCAAAGCATTATGAAATTAAGACAAAGAGATTTTTAAAAACTTTGTTTCCAGAACTGATATTCATTATTTTACTTATCAGACAAAATTGCTGTAGTTTGAAAGAGCATTATCTGTATGAGTTTCTTTATTTTTTTTTTCTTAATAATAGGAGGTTTTAAAGTTTGGTTTGAGGAGATTTTATGTCAGTATTTTACAGGCTGAAATTGCTAAGGAGGAGAACAATCTTGAATCATTTTCTCTTAAAAATAGAGACAAAAATTCCATTCTATGTGTCTTTAGTTATGAACTCAGTTTTCCATCCAACTTTAGGAAAGTGATTTGCACATGTAACTGAGAATAAAGACACTAGCATGTATCACTCTTTGATAAGACTCTTCGTAGGCTAAGCAAATCTCTTTAAGAATGGCTGCTTTTCATTTTAAGGTTACAGAAGGTCTAAAAGTTACTTCTTAGAAAAATTCAGAGAATAAATAAAACATGAGTAAATAAAAATACTGTATCCAGGTTATAGAGGATGCTATCTAGACACAGAAATAAATAAAATTATAAATAGAAAAAGTATTTAGTAGTGATCATTTTCTTGTTCCTAGAAAAAATATTACTCCCTACCTTTGCTTTGTGCTTCTCAAACATTATAAGCCTGTTAGTAAAATCAGACAGAAAAGCAGAAAGATAGTGTTGCTATATTGATCAGATCCTTACATGTAGGGCAGAAATTAGGGAAAGTACCCCTGGGTTAATGATGTAAATGGCTACTAATTGTTTGACTGCATTAGAAGTCCTTTGGGTTGTACTTAAACATTGGTGATTAACAATCACTTTTGGAGATGGTTAAAAGTTAAGCTAAGCAATATATTAGAAAAGAGATGTTGATCAAGTATATTTAAGTTATGACCCAGGAACATGTATTTTTGGCACACTTCTCTCAAAAATTGTTATGTTCATCAGAGGCCAAAAAACACTGTTCCAGAAAGTAGATGATGTAAACTATTTAAGAAATATTTAAAATGAGTTGTCTAAGGTCACAAAATTACTAAGTGACATAGCCAATATGACCCCAGCAATGTGATTCCAGAGCCCTCTGTATCATTGTTTTGAGAAGCTACCTACAAGTAAATTAAGATAGAAACATTCGAAGAGGAACTAGAAACAAATTGAGGCAATGCCATGGGGAAATGTTTATAAGACTTGGTTAGTAGTTTGGGATGATTAGAAATGTTCACATTTGCCCATTACTAACCATAGGTCCTCTGACGTGTGTTATAGAAATGGACACAGCTTAAAATTAAGACATGTAATTGGTTTAGATGAATCATAAAATAGAAGAACAACAGAAAAATAAGTCCAAGCCTGCTTAGTTTGGATTACATTACAGTTTTAACTGCAATAAAAAATAAGATATAATAGAGTACACATGACCTTAGAAATATAAAGATTAAAAAATTCCTCTGTTTTATATTGTCAACTTTGGATAGAAAACAGAATAAGTTACTCATTAGTATTCATACATTTAAAACATTTTAAAATCTATATTTTGTCATCTCATCTTTGAGCTCATTGATTTTTTATTTCAAAATAAGTTTATTTTTAACCTTGAATATGTCATTACATAGGAAATATTTTTCAAGTATACAATATGATTTTATTAACTATAGTCACCACATTGTGCAATAGATTTCTTGAATTTATCTTCAAATATAATTAAAATTCTGTATCCTTTGACCGATATCTCCCTAAACCCCCCACCCACTACCTTAGCCCCTGGTAACCACTATTCTACTCTTTACTTTTATGAGATCAAATTTATTAGATTCCACATAAGAATGAGATCATTGCAGTATTTGTCTTCCTGTACCTGGCTTATTTTACTTAGCATAATGCCCTTCAAGTTTATTCATGTTGTCAAAATGACAGAAGTTTCTTCTTTTTATGACTTAATAGTATTACATTGGGTAAACATACCATATTTTTCTTTATCCATTTATTCTTTAATGGATACTTAGGTTGATTCTATATCTTGGATATTATAAATAATGTGAAATAAACATGGAAATACAGATATCCTTCAGTGTACTGATTCTATTCCCTTTAGATATATACCCAGTAGCGGAATTGTTGGATCATATCTCAGTTCTATTTTTAATTTTTTGAGAAAACACTATACTGAATTGTTTTCCAATTTTCATTTAATTTTCTATCCATATTTTCTTGGGCTTTCCTGAATTTCTTTAAAAGAATCATCTTGAATTCTTTGTTGGTCATTTCATAGACCTCCATTTCCTCAGGGTCCAACATTGGAGCTTTAAGTTCCTTGGAGTATTGTCACATTTCCCTGATTCTTTGTAATCCTTGTGTTCTTACATTGATGTGTGCATATTTAGGAAATAACCATCTCTTCTAGCTTTTGCAAGTGTTCATTGGTAATGATAGACCTTTACTATTTAGTCTAGTCTGGAATCCTTGCTGTGCCAACTGGAAACAACCATGGACAGGCAGACTTTGCTATCAGTTTCTCTAGTTGGGCTGGTCACTGAAGGTTGATTTCTTCTTTATGATGTAATTTAATCTGACTTTCTTTTCTTTGCCTTTTCCATGAACTGATACTTAGATATGAAGCACTGGCTAAAGTCAAATCAGTTTTTTCTTAGGTAAAGATATTGTATAGATTACTTGTTATTACATGTTATTATAGGGACAGACATGGTATCCAGTTTTCTCTTTTTAGCGAGGCTAAGATTAATATGTTATTTAAGATGGTGTTTCCACCTTATTTTGAAGAATTTATTTTTATTCTTGCTTTAGTTATTTCTCGAGTGTTTTTGTTACGACTTTTCTATAACAGTACTTCTGAAGCCTTGAATGCCTGAAGAATATTACAATTGTAATACACATATGAATCACAATACTGTAGGATTTGTATTTAAATGTTGTTTCCATTTATACTTTGAAAATATTATTTTTAAGAAAGATCCAGGATTGCTGGGTAGGATTCTATTATCATTCTTAATTTTTGTTATTTGTAGTGATCTGTATTTTCTCTCTAAAAGGTTTTAGAATTTTTTCCCTTCTTAATTTCTTAAATTTCATTATGACACTTCTTAGTATGCATTTTCATTTTTCATCTTGATTGGTATTCATTGAGCACTTTTAATCTTATGTTTTCATCTTGCTTTCATTCTGGAAAATTATTGTTATTAATTTTTCAAACATTTTTTATCTTCATATTTTCCCTTTCTACAGAAAATTCAATTATTTATATGATAACATTTCTCCTATTTTTTCAATTTTTACATTTTCAGAAATATTTTCTGTCTTTATCCTAACTTATTATCTTTTGAAATTTACTCAATCTGTTTTCTTAAGTTATGATTTTAATTTTTCCTTTAGCTCAATTCATTTTATGTACCTCCCTTTCCCAATTTCAGACTTTATTTTATAAAATAAATGTATTCCCCTTTCTCATAAATACATATATATATCATTGTTTAATATATATATGCAACATATATGATATTTATGTTTCTCTTGATATCTATGTTCCTTTGCTTCACTGCTTATACATTGCTTTGTTTACTGTTCATTTTTACAGTTGTTTATAAATAGAAGTATAACTATTTTTTACCTATGAGTTCATGTTCATTGGATGTTTTAGCTACCATATCTCTAGTTGAGTATTGGCATGAGAGCTAGATCTCAAGCCCCAGTGTTGTCCCTTCTGGTGATGTAATAAGATGGTAAGATTGTGGATAAATTCTAGGTATTACACCCAAATTTTCTACCACTGAGTCATACAATTCCTCTGATGAGAAAATTCACTAAAACTTTTTTTTTTTTTTTGAGACAGAGTCTCACTCTTTTGCCCAGCTAGAGTGAGTGCCGTGGCATCAGCCTAGCTCACGGCAACCTCAAACTCCTGGGCTCAAGCAATCCTTCTTCCTCAGCCTCCCGAGTAGCTGGGACGACAGGCATGAGCTACCATGCCTAGCTAATTTTTTCTCTATATATTTTTAGTTGTCCGATTAATTTCTTTCTATTTTTAGTAGAGACGAGGTCTCGCTCTTCTCAAGCTGGTTTCGAACTCCTGAGCTCAAACAATCCGCCCGCCTCGGCTTCCCAGAGTGCTAGGATTACAGGCTTGAGCCACCGCGCCAAGCCTTCACTTAAACTTTCGAAATGAGTGTTACTGGAAGACAGACATGCTCCTTAGCTTGTAATGAACAAAATTTGAAAATTCAGGAGACGAAAGGCTAGTGGGTAGTTGATTGCCCACATCTGTTCTTCTCAATTGATTTCCCCAGCAAGGAATTAGCACACCTTTGATATTATACAACTTATTCCCTATGACACGAGATATTTCTGCTTATTTTCATCTTGTAATGGAAGTGAGGAAGATAATTTATCTTCCAAGAACATAAATTTAATCTCCTTTTTAAATATCATCCCTCTGATAAGCTTACCACCAAACATCCCAGCTACTGAAATATACCTCTTCTTTCATATTAGTTCAAAGAAACTTACTCTTTAGAAGTACTTCTAACAGATATTTGTAGTCCCTTAGGTTCATGCTTAGCTATCTTTTTTATAGTTTCCAAAGAGTAAGTTGCGGTAGAAGAATCCATCAGTCTTTACCAGTTTGTCATTTCTCTGGGAAGTAAAAGCAATACCCTAAGTTTAATTTCAGGAAGTTCTCTTTATCAGGATCTTTTAAAATTCACTTTGCGTGTGTGTGTGTGTGTGTGTATGTGTGTGTGTGTACACATACACACATGTAGGGGTGATATTTTCTTTAGCTATATAAAATGTGCATATTGTTCAAGCATTAGCAGGTTTTACTTTAAATGTTGTCAACTGTAATAGCAAATTCATTCAGGAAACAACCATTTGAAGTTATTAATAATTAATATTATCCTAATTAAATGTGTATGTACATGTGAGTGTCTATAAAACTTGCAGTAACTTGTGAATACAAGCCCACTATCAACTGAATTATGCCCTAATAATAGAGTTATAAAATTTTTATTTCTTTAAAAATCCCACTCTGTTAGATAATACGGTAGACTATTCCCCAGAAACTCAAGATAGATTCTTGTAAATATCTGACGAAATAGGAAAGAAAACAGAATTTTCACCTCAGATAGATACCTAATCAGTTTTAGTCTTAATTGTCTATGTAAATCAGGCTGTTTTTCCTTTGCAGTATTATTCTCCTTTTCTATATAAAGCACAATATTTTTTGAAATGATAGAGGTGATAGAAAGTAAAAACAATAGACCCTCATATATTTGCAGTTTATGTCCTTTCTCTATTTTATAATTTTATTTAATTTTAGGTAATGAAAGATTCTTCATTCTAAAATACTGTTTGCTACTATACATAGATGAAACAGGAAGAAACTACAAACTTTATGAATGTACTATAATTTCTCAATACATCCCAACTTCAAATCATTCACTCACCCTTGTATATTATGTATATTCTTTATCTTATCTATAAATTAAAATGACAGAACAGCATCAACTTTCACAATATTTTCAGTGAATTTTATAAAAGAGTAACAGATTTGTATATAAACTTGCCAAAACTACAATTAAAAATTGGACCAGTTTTGTTAATGTCATTTGTATTTGTTCATTGACTTCCCTATCCTAATATGATACTGGGTATCATACACATATAAGCAAAGAATGCCTTATACAACAAGTGCAAAATGAATCGTAACAAAATGTTTAAATAAGGTAATCATGTATTTAAAAAAGCAGTGTTAGTTTTGAAATTGTGCTCATACAAAGAATATTTACCTAAATAACTATAAGCTAAATCTAAACTATCTACTCTACAGGAATCTGTCATATGTGTATCAGGATGGTCTAAATGAGAAGCAATAACAAAGGAATATGTAAGGAAAGTTGTGAATATTAATATCTCAATATATGTCATCTCATTTTTCCATTCCTCATTGTTTGATGCTGTATCAATTTCAGGAGACAAATTTTATAATAGAGAAGGCCAACAGCAAGTATCTGTCACACATACCCAATGACAAACTGAAGATGATGGAATAATACCACACATTATATTCTGGGAGCTTTATAGGTATTAACTCATAAAAACATACATCTTCATTCATGTTTTATAGAAGTCCAACTCCAAAGATCATGCTCTTAACCATTAAACTACTTTGAAAACATTTTGTTTATCTACGAGAATTGAGCTTCATAATCAGTAAGCAATAGCCAAGGTGAGCATTGTTGATATGTTTTGTTTTGTTTGCTTTGCCTTCAGAATTTGTTGGCTTATCACTCATCTCCTATCCTCAGTTCCTCTTTGTTGGTCTTACCCAGTCATTTACATGTGCCAATGTGTGTGCATATCTGTGTGGTCTGGGGTATAGAGCTAAAATGTGTCAACTTTTTATTCTTCCATTTTTAGAAGTAAGAAGTGTCTACTTAAGAGCTATTGTCATTTTTCTTGCACTCACTATGCAAGGCAACCAATTAATTGTTTCAGTTCGCCCAGTACTAAAAGAGTTTCCTGAATATAAGAGTTTTAGTTTTAATACAAGGATAGTCCCAAAACTGGAATGAACTGGTCACTGCAACTTTATGATTTGCTGTAGACAGCTAGAAGCAGTGGACTTCCTTAACCCAGTCCTTTATACACAATAGTTTTTGTTTGTTTGTTTGTTTTTTATGTTGTGGGATAACCTAACCTAATCTGTAGTATTTATGGAGAAGAATTACACTAATATCTAAAATCATTGGAATAAAAAAAATTGTCTTCTATTTAAAACTTTGAACAAAAGAAATTTCATGGTTCAATTGTATTCACAAGCAGGCTTTTATATACAGTCTTCTGTAATAACAATCTTGTTATTAAGAGACATTTTAAAAGAAATACTTGAAAGCTGTCAGGCTACCAGTGTTAACTCCTTTCCCATAGAGGAAACTCTTTCTGTAAGACTTTGTTTATCATCTTTAATTTCCATTTGTAAGTCATAAATTTTAAGTGACACCACTCTCCAGAGCTGGCAAATTATACTATTACAGCTCATTGCTTTCTGGTCTTCAACTGGAGAGCCATATATCTTGCACTTTGATGGCTGCATGCTGAATGGCCATCAGGTAATCATGACAATGTAAAATGTATAGGAGTACATTTTTTAATGATACAAAGGGTGAAATATAGGTAAAATTCCTCCTACCAATAACAGCACTTATGCTCGAAGTGATAGCACTTTCAGATATGGAACATGACCCTTTGTAATGTTTAATTCTAAATCATTAAACAAGAGGCTCTCAGTCTTGACAGATTACACAGAGAAATCACTTATTTTGATAAGAACATAGTATGTACACTACACAGCTGAAGAACATTTCAAACTCCCTAATGATTGGAACCGCAATTATAACTGTGATTTATGTCTATGTGTTTATGTATCTGCATGATTCTTTCTCTTACAACCAGTATGTTATTTAGGCATGTGTTGGTGATAGAACTTATATTCAAATTTTAGCAAGGTTGTATTACAAAAAATAAAAGAAATCGGGGCTATGAAACACTATTATAATCACATGTGTATTCCATTCTCAGCACATAAGCACATATTATATAACTTTTCCAGACAAGGCTTCCCCACAGACTCTTAGGAGACTTCCTATGCAAGTATATAATAAATGGGAGGTAAATTTCAAACAAATAGCTTATTTTTATTTCCAATTCAGTCATCCATTATGTAGGTCCATTATGTTTGGGCTCCTATGGAGCTGATCACTGCAAGGACAATGAGTTGAGCTGTGCTGACTACCATTCTGATTAGACCAGAAGCTGAGACAGGGTAATTTAAATAGAATAGGCTGGCCAATGACTGGATGGAGGGGGTTGAATGAAGTGAGGAAGTCATTTACAGAATTGGGCAGCATCACAAAGGCGAGATTATCCAGGCTCAATCCCTCATCTGTTGCTCATGTGGTTCTCCTTGGAATACTGTGGCCATCCCCTGCTGTTAAAACTCGCTTTGTTCTCTTGCAGGTTAGCAAATAACCTCTATTTGGAACTATTAGGATTTGCTATGGTTTCGCTGAGGGAAAACCCCACAGAGCTTTAAATAAGAAACTCCACCTGCACTTATCTAATTCTATCTTACATAATCTACACTGTGGTAATTGAAAATCAAACAACAAATGTAAGAATGGGGGTTATTTAGGTCAAAGAGTTTAGAATAAATAATAATAAAGGCTGTGATTCACATTGCTGATGGAAGTAGAGATAATTATTACAGATATTGGACAACTTTCTTTGCCTTTAGAAAACTATACAGTGATAGAAAACTTGGGGACAAAGTTAAGAGTGAATCTTGGATAGCAAGTTTAAACATTTGTAGATTTAATGATCTTAATGATTCATTACAAATAATAATAGCTCCTATTGCTGAGATGTGAGTGTGAAACACAAAGTAAATGTCAATGTGTAGAAAGGAGTCATGTGGTGAAAATTCAATCCTGGATTGCTGCCTCTTCTCAAAGAATCCTTGTTGGTCTCAATACATTGCATTGAACGCTAAGAATAATACATGAAATTGGTATTACTATCCATATTAAGCATTAAAAATTGATGAAAATGAATGCTATTGTAAATTTCATGGGTTTGAACAATTACTGATGTCTTTGAAAATATCTTTTGCTAATAGCATCAAAAAACATGTCACACATGACAAAATTTAGCTTCATCCTGGCAGTCTAATCAGATATTTTGGAAATAATTTGTTTATCATTGTAGAACTAATGATCATTTTACTTTTTGTTATGTATATTGTACAAAATTTAATTTATAAGTCTTGTTATGGATCTTTAATATTAAGAAACATTTAAATCCAAAAGTGTATTAAATATTTTGACAATTCTTAGAACCATTTCAAAAGTTTTCTTTCTTTTATCATTTAACTATCCAATTAATGCTAAACACTCATTTTCTTAGGAAATGCTGTGAAGCAAATGGTTTTCTATTCTTGACTTTGGATTTTCAGACTACAAGGAGTTCTTTTTGGAGATTTTCTTTCCAAAATTAATAACTGCTTTAGTATGGAAAGTAAATCCAAAAAATCAAATATGGCATGAGCAGATAGAATTTGGCCCTTAAGACAAAGTTTGCCTAAATCCTGCTTTCAAAAACCTGAAGACAAAATGATCTTGTGCAAAATATTTTTAGTTGGCAATTTCCTCATCTAGTGCAGAGCATTATTCTATACCTTAGGGTAAAACTGGCAGATCATCATCAATACTGTTTTTGCCTCCGAATGCAAATTGAAAACATAAAATTTGGTGGATATGAATTAAATTAATGGTAGGTAAAACACACAGGCTTATTTTATACTGTGAGATGCAGATACAAAATTGACAGTTATTACCAGAGTCTGCTCTGGGGCCCTTTTACCATAGCTTGATTTATTTTATCTACTTTTTCTAGTATCGAAGATGTAGCCAACCTACAGGGCACCAGACACTTGGCAATAGCCCTAGCCAAAATATACACAGTTGGAAGGAGAGAAAGCCTGTCTGAGAGCTTGCCGTGCTCTCTAATTGTGTTATTTGGGTTGAGGGAGGGGAAAAGATATTGTCCAACAAGCAGGTGCACACAATAAACCAGCCCAAAGTAGGAATATCTTGTGGAATAATGTATTACTTTAACCAGTACTTTACCTCTCTAAATCTCTAAGCAGAAAACTTCAACTTCTTAGCCTATCACATAATACAATGTATGCTTCATAAATTACTACTTCTTTTCTATCTGACTAAAGCAAAACATTTATAAGTGAAATGAAATTTCTCCTTTCCCAAAGCAGTATATATACTATTTTCTTTGTAATGGATATATTAAATTAAAATTAACATTCACATCTGCTCTTCTCTCCAATTACATATGGGAACAGAAAATACAATTCAGAATTGTAACATACATGATTTAAATTTATGTGCAGTATACATTTTGTTCCACGCAGTATACATCTGTTATGATATTGTCCCGTCAAGGATATAAATCAACAGGGAGTATCTTTCCCTGGGGAAAATTTTGTGCTGCCTTTTCCCCTATATAAACAAAACATGGTTTTCTTCTACAAACAGGACTTTCATTTTATTCACTTTTCAAGCAAAGTTCAAATGAGTGTATTGGTCCTGTGGGTTTGCTTTGATCCCAAGGACTAGTCCCAAACTTCAAAACAAAACAAAAAACCACTCAAAGAAAGGAAGCAGTCATTCATGAAAATTTTACAAAACCAATTCATATAGGAGACTTTGCTCAGGAATCTTTCTATTTTCATACATATATAGTTTGCATTTGGGGAAAGTTAACAGTTCAGTTGGTTTAATGTGAAAACACAACAGACAATGGCCTTCATTAAATAAGCCAAACTTCCAATTACATAGCCTCAAACCATACTAATTAATTCTGTTTTCCGTGTAGTCAATTCATTTGCTTCTCTTACTGCCGAGTCAGTTCCTCAGGTGAAGAAAGTTTAGCTATAATATTTTACTTTAATTTGAAAATTAACTATTTCAAATAAATTAAGTAACTTGTAATATAATTCATGTTGGAAAGTAAAAATATCAGACAGTAATATTTTAGTTATAGTAGGTTTTTAGAAATGTGAATTAAATGGATAAATTGCACTGGAAAAATATCTATCTACCATTCATTTTATTTTCCCTGTCCCTATTTTTTTCACTCCCATGTTCTTTCACACTGAGTTCTTTTATAAAAGACAGCTACTTGACAAGTCTTTCTTGTTCCAAGATTATTCCTCCAACACGTTTCTTATAGTGCTCTGAGATCGATCATTCTCAATTATAATTTATGTATAATTAACTTCATTTTTGTTGTCTATCCAATGTTTGCAAAACTGTATCCAGGTCCTGTGTTTTGGCTGAAGGCATAGCATCCAAAGATGATTCACAAAGAAAGTGTATATAGGTAGACTCCTACCCTACCTGTATTTACTTTCTAATTCTGAGAAATTCTTTAGTCATCATTAAATGAAACTTCACAACATTCTATCCATTCTTACCTCAAACTTTTTCTGCTTTCTCAATATCAAACCCCATTTCTGCTACTCTTACTCTCTGTAGCTGACCTTTCTTAGTGTATTTTTAGACTGAGGATATATGGAAAAAATCTCCATTTTCTAATCTCAACATACTCGTTCCCTTTCTCTCCCATCTGAGTTCAGATGAATATCTTTTAGTCTTGTTTAACAAAGCTAACCTTCCCACTGAGGTTCTGAGTCTGCCATCTCATCAGGTATGATTTTTGTCGTTTTAATATTTCTCTCTTACAGTACCTTTCCAGTCTACTGAAAATATGTTCAAGGCAGCATCATTCTACTAATGAGAAAAAATAGATGCCTCTGACCTTAAATTATCAACCCATCAAGGGTGATAGACCTACCATTCTACCACTGCAGTTATTAGAGAAGTAATATGCATTTACTGTCACAAATACTACTAGAAAGAACTACATTAAAATCCTAAATCCTTTGCAAATTGGCTTGATCCCCATCACTCTTCAAAAACTGCTCTTATAAATATAACCATATTACTATTCTTAAGCCAGGGGTGGGGAACCTTTTCCAACCATGTTGGAAGAATGCATTAATTTAGCTGTAATCAAACAAGGCCACATTCATGAAACTTCAATAAGATATACTTAAATTGTACATTATTTTGTAAAAATCTAACTACTATATACTTAATAATTTCAAAAAATGAAAACCATTTTTTCAATTTTAAAGTTATTTAACTTTTTAATGACTCCATTATGTCTGCTTTTTGTTGGAGAGCATTTGAATATTTGGTGGCAGCATCGAAGTCTGTAGTTTCAGTTGATCCTCTAGATGGGTATCACTCATTTGTGACCTTAAGGGTGTCTTGATTTGGGTTAGGTAGGAGAATGTAGATTCATAGCAATAAATGATTAAAAAAAATAGTAGGAAAGCATTTTTCGGGCATGTTGCCGAAGGTATGTGTATTTTACTGTGCTTTTCCATATTTCAACTGGATATTTCTTAATATCAAACAATGACTTTAAAATGTCATCTACTGAGAGCTCACTCAATTCCATCTGTTGTTCTTTAGGTGCCTTGGTGATATCAACTAGGTGAGGTGAATCGCTAATTTGAGTGTGATGTTATGATTCTCAAAGTCAGTGAACCTCTCATTGTATTCTCAAATTAATGGATCTATAAAGACCACGTATTCTTCAAATGATTTGAATATATCATCCTGTTCATCAATGATCTTTGCTAATTGGGAAAAATGTTCATCTGAAATTTCCTTTTGAAGAAGAAGTGTTTTTAAAAAAGGATTGTTTTTTTTGAAATGTTTGAATCTTTTGCTACATATCATATATAGACTTAGTTTTACCCTGCAAAAAAATATTCAAGTTGTTTTGATTTTTGATTTGGCATGATATCACACAGAAATGCCGCATTCCTGTGGACATATTCTTTCAGTAATTTGCATTGTTGATTCTTTTCTTCACAAAATTTAATTATGTGTTCTCACAGAGATAAAATTTTAGCTAACACCTGTCCCTGTGATAGTCAACACACTTTAGAATGATATGGCAAACTCACACTAAAGACCTCGTTGTTCAACTTTAGCATGTTATGAAACTGATGATGCAGTGTTGCATTTGCACAAATATATTAATAGTTAACAGTACTTATAACTTGTTGCAAAGTGTCACTTAAAACAGTAGCTTTAGCACAGAGATTTTGCTGACGTAAGGTACAATGAAAAGAAATGAGAGCATCTGGATCTATTAATACATTTTTTTTTATCTGTGCAATAAACCCTTCATGTTTTCCTGTCATGGAAGGGGCACTGTCTGTACATACACTCACTAAATTTACCAAATTCAGACCAACTTCATGACATTTATCTTGAAAGTTGTTGATGATATCTATTACCCATGTTCTGTTTGTAAGAGTGCCCAAAGCGAGTAATGCTTTGCAGCAAAGAAAATCTTCTGTTATGACTCAAATGAAGTACAAAATCTGTGCTGAGTCATTGGTATCAGTTGATTCATCCAAAGCAATGGAATAATACATATTTTTCTTTTGAAGTATTGCATGAAGTTGTTCTGTTATTTGAAAGCTAATTCATGCTTCCAATTGGTTCTGGTCCTCCTTGAAAGAGGCAGTTGTTTGTACTTGAAACATTATTGGTGTCTAACATTCTATAACTTCAACAATGTATTCTTTCACAATTTCTACATCACTGAATGGCTTCCCTTTTTCCCCAATTATATAAGCTACTTTATAAAAGTTGCTTCAGTAGCATTATTTCAGGTCTTATTGCTGCTTGAAAGAATTGTCTTTGCATTTGCCTTTCATCTTTTAATTGCAGCAATACAACCTTTCATACCTCTCCTCTAATTTGAAATATTGTGGTCCTTATAAGTTTTATAATGCTGGTAAGCATTGAATTTCTTTAATGTTGACATTGCAGTATTACAAATCAAGCAAATCATCTTATCTTTAGCAGACACAAGATAATATTGCAATTCCCAATCGTCATTAAAAAATCTGTTTTCTTCTTTCGGTGTTCTCTTGGTCTTCTTTGACATTATGGGCTGTTAAGCAGACAGAATTAAAAATTACTGTCAACTGTGCAACTATTCCCAAATTCCACTTCAAACACAAATACAGTGCACTGTTGTCAAAAGCAGATGATAACAGACTGGTGTACTGGACCCCCATGAACTCTTACCAACCAGCCTTGTGTGGTATGGTGCCAGTCAGGTGGGGGATGTTAGAAGTAAATCATGAGCATATTAGCCATCAATTTAGGCCTTATGCCTTACTAATATTCTAATTATTCCAGTCAATCTGTAAGTATTATTTCATTGAAATTTATTTTATTCTTTGGTATTTTAAATGCATTCATTTTAAAAATAAAATTAAAATCTAAAAGATCAACAAAAATGTACTAATAAAAATAAAGTGATTCTTTCTGTAAAATTTGGATTCTATCAAAAGGCCACACTTCAGCACAAAAAAGTCACATGTGGCCTTGAGGCCATAGGTTCCCCACCCCTGTCTTAAGCTAACATTTTCAAAGCCTTTCTACACCAGACATAACCTGAAATTTTCAAATGGATTCTTGAATTTAATCTATGTACAGATAAGATACTGGAAGTGTAGAAGACTTAGAAAATCACCAAGGACACAACAAAGCTGGCAAGTGGCAGAACTCAGGCTTAAATCCAGGTTACCTAATTCCAGAGCTTTAATGCTAACTGACCCTTTATTATGAGAAAGCAAAATTCAAAATAAATAAAACATCATAGAATTAGCTTATCTTTAATTTTTTGCATCATTCATCACTAGTGATTGCTGCATTATTAATTCAATGTTCTTCCTTGGCTTCTGAAATTGCAACTTTTCTATTCCTAATTTTCTACCTGCTTTTTCTAGTTTCTCTATTGGTAAATTATATTCCTCTTTTACTCCACTAATTATGTGTTATCCAAGAGATTAATTCTCCACAATCCTCTGCTCTCTAAAATCACTCTATTTACACTGTTACATCTTTTCAACTATCTCCTCTGTGTAGATGACTCCCATTTTATAAACCCTGTCCTGACATTTTCCCCAAGATCTGAATGTATATTTCCAATCAACTCTTGAGCATTTCTTTGTCTTGTTGAGTCTGAACACAATAACATCACATCAAAATAAAAAAAGAAGTTTAAATATTGTTACCATGCTATCATCACATACATCACTTTTTTCTGGCTCCACAGCTACCAATATTGATACTCCAGTGAAGATTCAGGAGCTGGTCCAGAAGATGAGATTTACTACTCAGGATTATATAAAAAAGAATACAAAGATAAAAACATAATACTCATTTTATTAATTAGTAAAATAAATGGAATTTATCTGTGACAATTCATGTTTTAACCTTTTCATATAAAATGCAATATCATGGGACATTTCTTAGTTGATCCAATTCCTATCGCTATTTTTGCCAGCTCTATCCCTTTCTTGAAGCCAGATCCTGGACTTGTCCATAGTCCTAATTGTCATCCTCTCATGAATTCTCTCACAATGTACTATTTTTTTCCTATTCCAAGCCATCCACAGCAGTTATAATATTATGCTAAAGAATACATAATCTCATTAGGGTAGGGAGCAATGAAAGAAAATATAGATTTAGAGAAGGTCACAAATTTGCTTTAGACAGTTTGATGATCTGTAATGCTAATTGATCTTAAGTCCTATGATCAATTTTCATATAAGTGGGAGATGAATGCTGTGCATAGAGATAGTGGATCTGTCTTTTTCATTTGATTTTCCTTATGATAACAAATATTTCATGTTATATATACCTTACAATTGTTTAGGCAATTCATGAGGGTCTTTGTTAATAATCTTAAGAAATCTATTACTCCTCTAATGCCTAGTGGATATGGTAGTACTGGGAGGTGCAAAGAAATCACAGATCAAAAACATCGTGTTCTTTCTTGAGTTCGTGCAGGTGATTAAGTCCAGAACAATGTTCCAGATAGGGCTACCATTGCCTTTGGTTTGGCATTTTTGAGCATACATGGAAACTGCACTTTAAGAAATATCAGGTCTCAATTGGCACACAGATACTCTCTCTCTCTCTCTCTCTCTCTCTCTCTCTCTCTCTCTCTCTCTCTCTCTCTCTCTCACACACACACACACACACACACACACACATATATCAGAGACAAGTTGATAATTCAAAGGGGACAGATAATTACCATGTGGTGAATGGTCAGTTGACATCAAATGGGTGGTAGATGAGACCCTGTATTCTAATGCAGAGAAATCCAGTGTGTTTAACCTGAATAATTTGTGAGCTGATATATAGATATCCATTTTGCATTTTTGTGTAATTCTTGCTGTCTCTAGTGTGAGTGTGCCAGATTCATTTAGCGGAGAAAAAACATTTTAGATTTCTTTGCAAGTTTAGTCTAAAGATGGAGACTACTGAATATAGATATGGAGGACTTCAAGTAGAAGTCTATTAAAATAAGATGTAAGACAGGAGCCTGATAAAAGTTTTCTTTTGTAAAGGAAATTTTCATTATTGTTACAGAGTATTAGTTGCTGAGAAGAATAGGTGAGTGGTAGAGTTTTAATGCACTCTTATGGTAGGATTATTTATTTTATCATTGAGATGGTAGGAAAGATATGGTAGGAATCCAAGAGTTCTTAGAAGTTGGAAGTTTTCGGCAACCTCTTATCTGTTCTTATTCAACAAGGAAGTATCATCCTGTATCTCAGGAACTTCTCCTGAGTTGAATTTTAATCAGTGATTTTTATGCACATTGAAGTTTGAGAACTGTTGCTATGAAGGCTCTGTCAGGCAGTGTTCCACAGTGAGGACAGGTTGGAAGAGAACTGCAAGCAAACATACTATAAATGTGTAGAATGAGTGGAAAGATACTTTAGTTATCTTAAACCACATAGATATGGGGTTAATTTTTTGTTGCTGAGGCATAAACTATCTTATCATGATTGAGACAAACATCAAAAGTCCCATTGGTGTAGGATAAATGATCCCATACACATACTAAAAATATGGTACCTAAACAGGATATATGAAGTATTAGAATAATTAGATCCTTCCTGAATATGGAATGCCATACAAATTTTTTTAAATTCTTCAAATTATGATATTTCCCAATTACACAAAAATGAAAACCTTTACTTTTCTATGCATCTAATTAACACAAGAAGGCATGACTTCATCAAGTGAATGCAAATATTCTCGTATTTGGAACTACTGAGAGATCATTTTAAAAATAGTTATTGCTTCTCTATATTCGAAGGGAATTTTTCCTGAAGTTTCCTTTGCCATGAAAAGTATAACAACTTTGAATTATTTTACTAAGTAATGGCTTAACGATTTTCAAATGAGAGCCAGATTACTGGTGTGCCCATGCTACCCTGAACATGACTGACTTCATCTGCTCTTGGAAACTAGCAATAATAATTCCATGAGGCAAGTCATATGATAATCATGTATGTCATTTTTTGTCATAACCTTTTTTGGGACATACATACAAACAAACTTTCCTATATCCAATTCTACATGTAACAAAAAAAAAGATGTTCAGAGGAGTTGAAGGTAAATGAGAGTTTAAAGAACATGGCTATCACTATCAAATTGGGCCCATGAATGATGGGTATACATTTCTAAACATCAATAAGTAGATCTCTTTAGTAAATCAGAAGAGTTTAAATCACTGGTTTGAATATCATTTAAAAACTGGGGGTGGGTGTGTGGATGAGAGTAATATAATCAGGGCCCGTCATTCTAGTAGAAAACATTGCTTTGGAATTCTGGCTATATAAATGAGAGAAAAGTTTGGATCAGAGAAAATTAGATTTATTAATACATTCAATGCATCACACCTGGAAAGTCCAGCAGCGTCCCAATTCTAACCAATAAGAGCGAGATACAGTTACAAATTACTGTCTACTCTCTCTTGTTATTGTATGTTAATGCACCATGCATTAATAAGGGAGCCAGAGCAGATAGCCTACACCTATCTATCCTTTATGTTCCATTCGACATATACTACAGCATGCAATGAAACTCCAAATTGAAAAGTTTTGAGGTCAGCATTATAAACTTGACCATGTAAAATAAAATTTACTTATCTGGGGGAATGTCTTCTTAGAAATCTCTAACAACACAGAAACAGTTTTAATTCAATTACTGCAATTGCAAGGATCAATATATTTCTTCATGCAAATGTTGTGCCATACAAGCATATTTGAGTTCGAGACCAGAAATCACTGCATCAGACTCAAGGGAAGATTCAAATATGCCTATCCACCAAATAAGCTCCAATTCAATCTTATTTATCTTTGTTTGTAATTGATATTAGACCTCTGTAGCATCAGACCTTTGCAACATTAACCAGCTTACATACTGTAGCCCATAAAACCAAGGCAATGCTCAGGAAAACATGATAAAATTTGAGCAATTTACAATGGAAACCAAGAATGTGAACGGGAGAAATTAGAGCTAAATACATAAGTTAAATTAAGAACTGTGTCACAGAAGATTTCCAAGTGAGAGAGATTTCTGAGAATAGTCTTTGAACTAAAGCTTTTATTGAAAGCCCAGCAATAAAACATATCATTTGTATGACTTTAGGCAAGTCATTCTCCTCAAATTTTAGCTTCCTCATCTGTAAAAATGAGAAGACCTAATGAGCATTCTGATGATTAAAGAGATCATACTCACAAGGAACTGAAAAGTAGGAGATATTAAATGCCAGCTTATCATCTCATCCTAAGGTACTTACCCCTAGCAACTTGAATTCACTAATATTATGTGAAGGAACTGACCATCACACATGTGAGTGTTTGTGTAAACACAATCATTTTTGCACCCATCAAGAAAAAAAAATTCCGGTCTAAAATTTATCAAATAATTTTTCCTGCAACATATTTATTCAACATTTAGAGTTAGGGTAGACACTTCTGAAAAAATTACTTCTGTTTCTTCAATAATCTACACAGATTCTGGACTATGAAACAATACATGTCTAATGGATGAAGTAATGTTTGAGAACAAACATGCAAAATTATTTTTAATAATTCACCATGACTTATCAGCCAAGTAAGTATAGATGGCAAGTTTCAGAAAACCTATAAATTTCTTTGAACAATTAGAATTATTCTTGGCACATGAGAACATTTTAAGTGATGTGCAGAAGTTTGATGTTTTGAATGACCCTTGAATATCAGCAATATTGCAGTTTTCAAATGGAGTTGAAAATAAATCATTTTATGATTTCCCTGAGTGAATAAACTAGCTCGCTGTGCAATTAATTTTTTAAATAGTTATTTGAAATATTTCTTTCTATTTATTTTTCTTAATGATATTTAAGGACTGATACCAGTCCCTCACCCAGAAAGGCCATCTTGTCTGTGTCTTCCCCACTATCAGGCAGTTCTGCAATATTACTGATGTAACAAAGGTTCACTCAGGATTCCATCTGGCACTGTGGAAGAACTAAGTGTTCAACACAAACTTTATCTAAAAATCGGTTAGTTCAACAGTATATGTCTGCAATGTCCTCTTGTTCATCTAAGCAAACTTAGGTCAGTGAAGTCTTACTTGAGATTAAGGATGGGAGGATATTGTTGGTGAGTCATTTTAAAGGCATAAAAAACACTAAAAATTAGTTACAACATGTCATATTAAACAAATTTAAAAGAAGGGCTTGAATATACTATGCATTTACAATGAAAAGGAGTCTGTTATTTATCAGGTACTGAGACTTAAACAGTGTTTATAATAATATGAACTTCTTTTTACTCTAACATCAAATAATGCCAAACTCATATATTCTTTCTATCATCTTGCTATAATACAGTATAACATGATAGAAAGGTTTTTGTTTTTTTTTTTTAATGTACGTGAAGTCTCTCTCTCTCTTTCTGTCTCTCTCTCTGCAAATTCATGCTTTGTATATAAGAAACACACTGCACTGGATCATCAAAATGATGATGCATTTTGTTCAAATGGGAGGCAAAATTATAGAGTTGTCTTAGGCAAAATTCTTTGTAAGTAAAGGGAAATCTATTAGCCACCTGCATGTTAGCTATATTCCCAACATTTAGCACTTAAATCTAGCACAAAACAATTAAATGAACACACTAAAGAATGCCTCTCAAATCCCAGGAAGAACATAGATAAAATGCTAGTCACAAAATAAAATGTTCAAAGTATATTGAACTGTATCTGGTATCTATGTTTTATTTTTCTTGAGGTAGATCCATTCCTTAAGTTTATATTTCTAAGTGCCGTAAGTTATCCTCCCTAATAATGATGACCGAGTGCTAACGATTTCTTGAGAACCAGTGAAAGTACAGAGACTTCAGTCCTATCTTGCTTACTCTCCCATGTTCCCTAAAGACTCTGCCCTTATGTATATTTTTCTGTTCTCAAACATCTTAGGCTTTTCTAACACCCACATCACACATGTTTAGCTGACGATATTGCCACAGAATTCATTGCAAAAATAGAAGCCATCAGATGGGAACTCCTGTATGTCCCCACCAGCAACTCTAGAAACCTACAGCCTTATGCTCCAGTCTTTATGTTTTCCTTCCTTTTAAGAAGGAGAAAGCACCCTTCTTCCTAATGGATGCCAATTCCTTCACATTGGCTCGGCACACCATTATCTCTTGTCTTCTTAATAAATTTGCACCTTCAATTTTTGTCAATTTCTTCTATATCTTCAAGAAATCTCTTTCAGCTGGTTCATTTGAATATCTTCTAATATCTCTTATTTACAAGCCTCCCTGGATCCTACATCTCTTTCCTTTACTGTTCTGTTTTCCTTGAGTTTCTTGCTTAGTCTCATGCAAATTTTCCTGACAGATTTTTCTATACACACCGTCTGTCCTCCATTCCGCCAAAACATCTATTCATTCTTTGTGTGGAGAAGATTGGAGAGGTTAGAGCAACATTATTTATTAGGCCTGGCTAGTGAAAAAGGAAGGTTGAAATGAAATATAATAATATACTGCTCCTCAGCATCACATCAGGTCCTTTGATGGCCAAGAAAGTTTTGCACAATCTCACTTGCCTATACTTCAGCCTCTCATTCTTCTTTTTCTCCCATGCTCTATACTTTAGTCCTATTGGTCTCACATGAATTTCTAACATTTCACACTTTTTTAGAGGGAGGGATATCATAGATGATGTTTTTTGTATCTAAAATTGTCATCCCATTATCATTCCATCAGTCTAAGGATGGCCTCAGCTCATTTCTAAATTCAGACATTCCTGCTATTTTCTTTCATGATATGTTGCCTTTTCCTTTATATCTTTTATCACTTTTTCAAGTCTGATTACTTCTGTTGAATTCTCAGCAGCTAGCATATTATCTGTGCACAGCAGTTTCTTAATTAGTATTTTAATGAATAGATAAATCAATAAATATATGAATAAATGAGGTGTTCTCTATTTCTCTCATACTTGGCATAAACTGGCAGGATGTGCAATGGACAGCATGCATTTATGTGTTCAAAACACTAGTTAAGTCCTTTTCCATTAATTTTCCACCATAATCCTGGCAGAAAGTCTATGAAGGTATCATAATAATTATAACAAATCTTTATAACAAGGCAATAAACTCGAAGAAGTTCACGAATTTACTCATGGTCAGAATAAGTGGATATTTACTTATTACTTACTATTTAAGTAGGTCTATCTGATTACAATTGTTATACTCTAAAATAAAATGTGTCCATATTTGCATTAAAATGCTTAATTCTGATGCTTAAAGTATGAACCAGTAAAGAAAAAAATGTGATAAATCTTCTCCATCAAAATTAAAGCCTTCCACTCCTCAGAAAACTCTCCTATGAAAAATATATGGATTGGAAGAATAAAATTCATAAGAACACATATCTCATAGAGGACTCTTGTCCAGAATATATGAATAACTCTCAAAATAAATAATAAAAAAATGAAACACTCCAGTAAATAAATGGTTAAGCTCTTTAAAAAGATACTTCAACAAATAATATATATGGATGACAAATAAGCATACAAAAAGAAATCAACATCATCCAATATTTAGAAAGTGTAATTTAATGAGAAAAAAAAAAAAAAAAGAGAACATGAGCTTTCAATTCCCAAATGGTGGTGTAAGAAAAAGCTAGCTTCACTATCCCCCCACCAGAAAACCAAAAACAAATATATAGTGCCAAGATTATCACCAGCAATATCTCAGAACTCAAATATGAGGATGAGACAGTTCCTGGGGCCAGAAATGAAAAATCTCCAAGCAAATGGAAAGAGAATCAGACTTCCACATTTGAGATGCCCTTCTTCCCAGTGTGCTCAGATCCAAGTGCATGGAAAATTTCCTCTCATCTCATGATTTCTATCCTAGAGAAAGTGAGACCAAGGTGGACAATCAGCTAACCTACTATACTGAGTTCCCTGGAGGAAGACTTGTCCCTGCCTCAACTCACTGGAAGTATCACAAGTGCCTGAAAGGAAAAATACCCCTGAGGACAACCAGAGACAAAGGGAGGAGATGGAACTATCATCTTTAGCCCTGGAAACTCTTCTCTTTAACTCAAAGGAGAAACAAAATCTGAGAGGGTATTCAGTATAACCACACTGTAGGATGTACATTCCACAGGAATTGTGGGTACAAAACACTAACCAGACTTCCCAAACTTCAAACATATCCCCATTAGAATGGGCAGTCCTTCAATCATTTACTGGCACTGAGGCAAACCTAGGTTTAAGACACTATCTAGTGCTGAAGAGGAGGTAGTGATCTAAAGAAAAAATAAATAAATTTAACAGGTAAATTACAAAGAATCTCCAGGCAAACACATCCAACAACAAAAACAACCAAACAAACAATAAAAAACAAACCAAACAGAGAAGACTGGAATAAATAAACCTCCAATACAAAGACATAGATGTATAGTCACAAGAAATAATAACAGAGAATCCTAACCTCCTCAAATGGACAAAGCAGGAAACCAGTGACTGACCCCAATGAGACAATGATACGTGACCTTTCTGATGAAGAATTTAAAATAGCACTTTTAAGGAAACTCAGTGCTCTCACAAATTCATAATTTCATCAAAGAATTATAGTGAAGTGATTGAAATAATAATAAAAATATCAAACGGAAATCTTGGAGTCGAGGAACATATATGCTAAACTGGAAAATTAATTCGACAGCAGAATGGAGCAAGCAGAAGAAATAATCAATGAGTTTGAAGACAAACTATTTGAAAATACAATCAGAGAAAAAACAGAAAAAATAATAAAAAGAAACGAACATATAGAAAATTACCTCAAGTGAACAAATTGACGAATTATTGGTGATCAAGAGGGAGCTGAGCAAAAGCACTGGGTGGAAAGCTTATTCAAAGAAATGATAACACAAAAGTTTCCAAAACTTGAGAAAGATATAAATATCCATATATAGGAAGATCAGAGAACTCCAAACAGATTTGACCCAAATAAGATTACTGCAAGGTATACAATACTCAAACATTCAAAGGTCAAGGACAAAGGGAGATTCATAAAAGCAGCAAGATAAAAAAAAAAAAAAAGCAGGTAATGTAAAAGGATCTCCAATTCATCTGGCAACACAGTTCTCAAGAGAACTGTAAAGGTCAGAAGAGAGTGGGGTGACATTTTCAAAGTGCTGAAAAAAATGCCATTTAAGAATATATATCCATTGGATAGATGCCTAGTAGTGGGATTGCTGGATCAAATGGTATTTCTATTTTGAGTGAGGCAAATGCATTTTATGTAACCAAAATGTTTATATCCCCATAATATCCTGAATTAAAAAAAATAAATAAATGAAATGTATTTTAATTTTTCAGTCTAAAAAAAAAAGAATGCTGTATCCAGCAAAGCTATCCTTAACATATGAAGGAGATACAAAGTCTTTCCCAGATAAACAAAAGCCAAGAGAATTCATCATCTCCATGCCTATCTTACAAGGAATGATAAAAGGAGTTTTTCAATATGAAACATTAAAAAAAAACCCACCAATATGAAAAAGATGGAAACATTTGAAGGTATAAAATTCACTGGTAAAAGTAAGTACACAGAAAAGCCCACAATACTCCATGAAGTCTTAAAGACAAATCTATCATAAATAATAATAGTGATATCAATGTATTAAGAGGTAGGCAATATAAAATATGTAATTTGAGAAAAGAAAAAGTCAAATAGTGCACAGATCAAAGTTAATGTATGTTTCTTTTTTTATTTTTCTCTCTGTTTTGATTTTTTCCTTTGTGATCTAAGATAAATTGCCATCTCTTTAAAATAATTTGTTACATTTATAAGATTTTTTTTGAGTCTCATGATAATCACAATACAAAAACCTGTAATGTATACACTAAAATTAAAAGCAACAAATGAAAACATACTACTAGAGAAAATTCCTGATGCATAAAGGAAGATGGTAGGAAAGGAAGAAAGAAAAGAGTCACAAAACAACCAGAAAACAAGCAATAAAATAGCATCCTTACTTAAAAATAATAACACTGAATGTAAATCAACTAAATTCTCCAATTAAAAGACATAGAGTGGTTGAACAGATAAAGAAACAAGCTCCAACTTTCTTGCGATCTACAAGAAACCTATTTCACCCATAAAACACACATAGATTGAAAGTGAAGGGATGGAAAAAGATATTCTATGCAATTGGAAACCAAAAAAAGAGCAGAAATATCTATATTTAGATCAGATAAAGCAGGCCACAAGTCAAAAACTGTAAAAAGTGACAAAGAAGGTCACTATATAATGATAAAAATGCTCAAGTCAGCCAAAGAATATGACAATTATAAATACATAGGCACCTAACACCAGAGCACCCAAGTGTATAAAGCAAACATTAATAGTTCTAAAGGAAGAGATAGACTGAAACAAAATAATAGAAGGGGACTTTAACACCCTACTGTCAGCAATACACAGATCATCCATTCAGAAAAGTAACAAGGAAATATTGAATTTAAAATATACAATAGACCAAATAGGTTTAACTGATATTTACAGAACATTTCATCCAAT
>RJWJ010020250.1:0-29292 GCA_004363605.1 Indri indri | reverse complement strand
ATAGAAAATGGAGATGCAGAAGGGTGAGGGGGTATAAGAAGGGAAGTTGATGAGAAATTGGTTAATGGATACAACGTACGTTATTTGGGTGGTGCATACCCTAAAAGCCCCAACTTGACCCTTTATGCAATCTACGCATGTAACAAAGTTACACATGTACCCCATAAATTTGTACAAATAAGTAAATAAATATAAAATTAAAATACAATTCTGATTTTGTTCACAGTAAGAAGAGGAAAATAGATGTTGAATAAGCAACTAAAAGTGTTTGCTGTGGTGACCTATTTAAAGGGCAACAAGCGTTGCCTGTTGTCATTTATATACCAATGCAACTAGGCGAACAGAGGACCCAGTGAGATCCTCATAAACCTTTTTGAAAAATATGTTTAAATAATCTCTAATTAACATAATGGTTGTTCTTAGTGGAGTGAGTACTTTTATAGTGCTTCGCCACTTTTGCAGAAAATTGTCTTAGTATTTAAATTTTTGCCTTATCATATTTTTTGCCCCATTGAATTAACAATGCTGGTAAAGAAAGTTGTCTTAGTCCATTTTGTGTTGGTATAAAGGAATATCTGAGGCTGGGTAATTGATATTTAAAAAAGGGTTTCTTTGAATCAAGATTCCAGATGAAAGGAAAGTTCAAGATGAGGCATCTGTAACTGATCAGGGTCTCAGGCTGCTTCAACTCAAGGCGGAAGGTGAAGGGGACCTGGGTGCATAGAGATTACACAGCAAAAGAAGCAGCGAGAGAGGAAGGAGCAAGAACCCGAGCTCTTTCTCACAGCCAGCTCTCACGGTAACTGCAAGAGAGAGAACTCACTCACCCCTGAGGGAGGGAATTAATCTATTCACCAGTGATCCATCTGCATGACCCAAACACCTCCCATTAGGCCCCACCTCCAACACTGAGGATCAGATTTCAACGTGAGGTTGGGAGGGCACATACAAACCTACCCAACCATAACAAAAGGATTTGCGTTGCAAAGGTAAACTTAAGTCCGGTCTATTCATATATTACCAATTACAAGCCAGTAGAGTGTGAATGTCGTATTATTACATTGTTTTAGAACAAAGCATGACCCTTAATTCAGAATGTTAAATTCAGAAACTGAAGTTGGGTATTTAACAACACAAAAACAATACTGAAACTGTCATTGAAATAACAAATGATTTTATTTCAACTTCCTTATAGAGTTTTACGATGTTCTAATAATGTAGTTTTGTATAAATGGTAGTAGTCAAAATCCGTGAGATTGAAAATAGTATTCATAGACTGGTACAGCCATGGGAGGGTCACACATTGCCAACAAAATAATAATGATGACTTCAAGTAAGCTTAATTTCCTGATTTGCAAGACTGGAAAATTCTTTCCGGGAAGAAATTGCTTAACTCATAAGCTCCCACTGTCGCTTTTCCGGTGTGTGTGTGTGTGTGTGTGTGTTTGTCTGCGTGTGTTGCTTTTCTTTTCTAATATTCCAGAATGTACAGACGTCAAGAACCCAAAAGAGTTTAAATCACTTTTTGTTTTTCCCAATTATGCTACACCTCTCAATTTCTTCAGGTCTTCTCTGTACTGTGCAGATTTTCCCTTACCCCAACTTTCCTTCCCTCATCTTTACTTTCTCCTCCTCATCTTACCAACCCTACCAATTGTTTCCCTTTTAAATTTCCTTGAAGTTTGCTTCATGTCGTTCTCAGAAAGTCAGTAGCAGAACCAAGGGAAAAAGATCTGGTTGCCCAACCCCGAGGCAGGGTGCTGTCCATGTGCCCCTTGCAATTTGGAACTTGGCTGGTGCATGAGTAATAACTAAATTACTAAAACACTGTCTTAAGATCTTCGTAATTTCAGTTTGGTTTTTTGTTTATTTGTTTTAGAAGAGATTTTCAGCTCTTTGCCACTTTTTCTTAACTCTCGTTTTATCTTTTTTCCCTCTTCAATTTAGTAACTGTTTTTAGATATTTGATACCAAATGATTTAAATTAAACGTAATTTATGGTGACTAACAGCATTTTTAATTTTAGAAAATGGAAAGGCTTCTGAGTAAACGTGAGCCCTTTTCTCTCCCCACAGCCACCCACACAAACCTTCATCCAGCATAAAGCCACATTAATAGATTCTGATATGGGTCACAAAAAGTGAGGGATTTTTCCAAATAAAACTCCTTTTATTATTTTTTAGGCCTCTTTAAATAACCTTTAAAGTGTCTCTTTACATGACTAACAATTCCTGTTTCAACCGTTATGGCATAAAATTTAAATGGAAATATGCACAAAGAGATTGCGTTCTCCTTTTCTACCTGACAATGACCAGATCGTAAGCTGCCCTAAATCTATATCTTGGCTTAGCCATTTGCAACATAGTTCATTGTAAGTGTTCAGTGCTATTTAATGAAATAACTCAAAATATTAAGAAAGTGTGTCTGTCCGCTAGAGGTAAAATGGTAGCAATTCAGTCCTTTACTCAAAAGCTTTGTGAAAACATTGTGGTTCCAACTTGGTTGTTATATCTGAATTAATTGTGTAGCTATCCAAATAGTGCACCCCTACTCTTAATGCTCCACATTTCTGGATCATAAAAGCAGAGCCTTAAGGCACAGCATTGTCTTTCTGAGAGTCAAACAGTCTTAATCATGAGAACTAGACACTTTTTTGTTTAGTTTATTCATAGTCATTCCCTGATGTAATACATGGATTCTGTTTATGTTTTGCCTAAGTTAGGAAAAAAAGGTCATGAAGAAATAGGCTCTCATAATCAAGTCAACCAGGACTGAAGAACAATAATCACTTTAATGACTTTACATTATGCTTCCTAAAACACACCAAATTAAGAGAAAAAGTGAGGAGAAAACTAATGGCTTGAAAATTAGAATTTACTGGTTTTGAAACTTTCTTTTTCCCGGAAGTGGAAATGACTTTGTATATAATCTAAGACAGACTCTGCACTTGGTAATGACTGAAATCCAGAGGTGCGGGGACATGCTTGCAGCCCCAAGCTCTTCATTGCTAGAATCCAGGCTCAAGCGAGGGTTGTTTTCCTAGAAACCTCCCACTGAAACTTACTGCCTCTGAGATAATTGTCTAAGCATTTTTCGGTAGCTACTACTAGGACCTGATAATATATTCAGTATGGTTTTAAAAGTTGGTCATTTTCCTTCATAGGTGGGAAATAGAACAGTATTAAAATAATGTTTGTCTTTTGGGTAGTTTTTAATTGAAGGAATGTATATAGTAATATTAATGTGAACAAATATCCAAAGCCATGGTGTTTCCAAGGTGTGTGACAAGTGTTCAAAAGCAGTAAGAATGTTCGAATCAATGTTAATGTCTCTGTTGGTTTATGACTTGCCAAATGTGAATTTTCTCCTCAAATACACACGTGAATTGGCTGCTGATTATTATTTGACAGGATACATTTTACCTGCAGCAAAATTCAACATTTTACTACCCATAGCATTATCTGAAAGCTATTCAATATTTTCTGCTAAAGCTCCAGGCACTAGATGCTAATCATATGCAACACTGCTGGATGGAAAATATAAAGTCAGATTTACATGTTTCTGGGCCTCTCTAAAATGATAGTTATAATTATCAGGTAAGATTTGCTATTGAACCATGAGGTTTTGGATTAGCTGTTAGGACATGGGAGTTTTGGCAAACATTGATTACGCTTCTGATAATATTTTTCACACTTATGAGATAGTCAATGCTAGGTTAGGTAAAAGAATGACTGAGACTCTCTTTTGGCTCAGAAAGGCAGAGCAAGGTTGAAAAAAAAAAAATCCCTGAGAGTGAGGAGGAGGAGATGGGTAAATTCACACCTAATGGGTACAATGCCCATTATCATGGTGATGGGCACACTTATAACTTTCACTCAAATGGTACAAAAGCAATTTATGTAACCAAAATATTTCTACCCCCATAATATTCTGAAATTTAAAAAAAAAATCCCTAACAGAAGAAACTGTCCAAAGGACTAATATCTGGCTTTTGGCTCAATTCAATAGATGAGAACTTGAAAAGGAAACTCATATATTAACCTAGAGATTCAAAATTATTCTGGTATCAACAGACTTTCAGACCAAAAGAGGAAAGCTTATATATGATTAAGTTGAAATTTTCTTGGGATAATTATTCACCATCAGTCACACAATTTAGAGCTATAATTCACAGGTGCAGAAAACCAGAATTACATTATCTTTTCCAAAATGCTTATTCAGTAACTTAAATATTTCTAGAATAGTTGATTGTAAATGCTTCTAAGAATTTAAAAATTATATCATTTCTCCTGATTATGTATTTTAAAACTTGACTCATAGAAATACTCAAGCTATTAATATTATGATCACATTTCCCACAGATGACAAAGACAGGAATCTAACATGTTAACATGAAAGACTAATTCTTTAATCGTTTCTTCTATGGCTTGTGTATTTTTAAAATGTAGGTATTCATGTTGCATCTATCGTATTTCAGGCAGACTCAATCAACAATTCACTTCTTTAAACTATAAATAATAAACTAAATCATTTATTAACATACTGGTTGATTTTCATCTTAAACCTAACTCCCAGTCCAACACTTAATGGTAAAACTGAGCACTGGAATAAACAGCATTACGTTTTCCTTGATAAAATAGTAAGGTTGCCTTTAAAATAAAGTCAGTTTATTGCTGTAACCTATGAATTAATGTGCCTTATAAATATGCCTTGTTAACTGATTAATGAAATGCTTATAATTGCAAATTGTAAATTAGATTGAGGCAGATGGATAGAGAAACGAATCCATTTGAAATGTACTTCCTATTGCGTTAAACTAGACCTTATTTGGGGCTTGGTTAATAATAAATTTTCAGGTAATTCGGGGTGATTTTCTGCCTTGAGCACTGATCACACTCTCCATCAGTTTCAGTGACTGAAACGAGCATTGTTCTACATCTCTACCCTCAACACATTAACTCAAAATTGATGTTTTTACCCATTTTTTTTCAGAATGGTGCAGTCAGCAGGTGATTACTTCAGGAAGAAAACCAATGTCTTTATTCCCATTTTTATTTTTCCCAGACTTCTAACAGTGATGGCTTGTGATAACATATGGCCTAGAAACTCACTGTGGATATTGGTTGGATTTCATTATTATTCCTCCTTTTTGCACCTATTTTCTTAATAATCCCCTTGAGACTTTAGCCCTCATCCATTTACTTAGCACATATGCAATAAGTGCTGGCTAAACACGGCCCTGCCAGGATGTTCTGAAGGAAAACCTGGTTTACACGGGAGACAGATAAACATAAGATTTATCCCAATGCAGCATAAAGAGTACTAAACCGGTAGTTTAAAAATAAGCAGAGATTACTCGAGTGGAAAGGAGGAGAGATGATTTGAAATGGTTTTAAAGATTGAGTGGAATTTTGTCAAATATCTCAGATTGACATAGCATTTCAATCAGAAGGGAAAGTTGAAACGAATGACATGGAGTTTAATTCCTCGTTCTTAAAATTAATATAAGTCAAATTACATTATGACACCTTCTCGGAAAATTGAGGGAATAAAAAAAATCACTCATAATGGAGATATTTAAAAATAAAAAATTGGGATAAGATTAGGAAAATAAAAGGGAGATAATGAAGATAGAAAAGATCCTCTTGGAAAACATCAAGTAGATAAAACAAAAGCACCCTGGCTTTGAAATTGCAAATTTAATTTCTAATTCATTCTAAAGCCAGAGATAAATACAAGTCTGGGTATGCAGCTACATGCTTTTGTGTCCATCGTGATATTTTTGTGACACTCTGGAATTTTTCATAAACACAACTTGCCATTCTTGAGGTCGCCGACTGAGGTATATTTAAGACAGTTATAAGATGTTTGTGGGAGTAGTATACAGTAGGTGGTGAAGGTGGTAGAGAGTTGCGTCTAACTGACAAGGTTTTTCTCTGGAACAAATTCAGAACCTAGCTCCAAATGCTATGGAAAGTACTTGCTTGAACAAAGATGACTTGAGTTTGAGTGTGGGTGCTTCCATGTTCTTGTTCTGAGTCCTTGAATAAAGTACCAATTCTATTTGTTTAACAGGGAACTAATAATACCCATCATACCTAGTTCACTCAGTCAGTGAAGTATTTATTATGCACTCTACCCATTTGTACATCCTAACTGAGTGTATACATGTATACCTCCTAGATCAGAAAACACCTAGTGTTCCACAAATGGGCAACAACCTTTAAATATTCACCAACAGCTTGCCTAATAATCCATTAGATTTTACCCTACCCTGATTTGTGCCTGTCTTGTGCAACCAGTGATCTCTTGATCTCAACTTTGGCACTAGCACCTCTGGCTTCAAAGACCAAATGGACATGTTTCTCCATCTCTTTCCTTGCTGTATAGCTCATGCTCTGGCCAAAGTGGAGGAAAGAGATTATCATTTCATCTCATTCCAGACCACATCCCGGTTGGGGCAGTCAGGACTGGGCTGCTATACTGGTCAGAAAACTGGTGTGATGGATACTGCAGTCCGAAATGGTCACACCCAGGTGCTCATTTTCAAGGGGTGACATATGAACAAATAATGATAACTTATTGACATGAGCGTTTTAAAGTAGATATTTAGGGAGATCAAGGATGAACTAATTGTGTATAAAGAGGTTCTGAGAGGGAGGAGAGGTGTGCAAATTTCAGGACAAGGAAGATAAAGCGTCAAAGAACCAGGACAAAGAAGAACACGGTGCGTATGGGCAACTGCACACATTCTTCTGATAAGGACAAAATAGACACTTTCTACAATTGTATCCTCCAACTAATTATTAGTAATTTGGAGAAATAAAATGGATGAGGACATGAGTTAAGGGGTGAAAACTACTGTAAAGAATTTAGTAGCAATCGAAAAGAGTGAAAGAGATCATTGACAAGATAAAAGATTGCTCAACTGCTTTCTTTCAGAACCCAACTGAGATTAAAAATCTGAAGAGCACTCACAGTTTTGAGATTTCTCCAGCATCACTTGTCAGGATAGGAATTGAAGACTAGGGCAGGAGACAAGTGGGAACAATAAGGTCAAAGGACAGATTTAATAAAGTATAATGAAGGAGATGAGTGAAAATATAGGAACTGAAGACAGAGAGAGGCTTCTTGTCTCAAATTATGTGACTGTGGATACGCCCTATGTAGATGAGAAGTATTGCTTTTATTATGACTAGAATATTGTGTATTTGTTCCCTTAAATCACTTGGAAAATGGCTATAGGTAATAACCAGATAACAACGTACAGGACGTGTGCTTGCATTCTGATTCAATGAAATCTAAGTACTTAGAATTAAGACCTCAAACTTACCCTGGAGAAGCTCATTGTCAATTATAGTAGACAAATATGTAATTAGAGAATTACATATTTGCTAATATGCTAAGAACTACATTAAAAGTGAGGAAAGGCACTGAGTCCAATCCTCCCAGAAGAGATGATGCTGAGAAACTTTGAAATACAAGTAGCATTTAATCAGAAAGGTAGAAGGACATTTCAGGCAGAGGCAACTACATGGGAAAAGGCAAGAAGCCTGTAAAGAATATTTAGCTAAGTTACCAAACCCAAGAATAGTCATACTGTCTGTAAGATGGACCAAAGCCTAGAATAAGAAACACCTTGGATTATTGTTCAGGAAATGGCTTCTCTGCTCCTTACCTCTGCAAAGAGAGTACTTTTCATGGTCCCATTGATTTTAGGATTGGCCACATGATTAACTTTGCCCCATGGGATGTTAGCTGAAGTGGTGCAAAGACACGAAATGTGCTTGCCAGATGGCTACTTGCTTTCTTACACCTTTGCCAGTGCACCCTGAGATCATGGCCCTACTAGCCCACTGCCCCAAGGAGAATGAAAAACATGTGGAACAGCCATTCTAACCCACAGACTTGCGGCCTGTAAACAAACCCAGCCAAATCTAGCCTACATCGTTTGCCCTAAGCTGACTGGTGGACATGTGAGTGATTTAAATGATTCTTATTTTAATCTTCCCATGTTACAGTGGATGTTATGTAGCAACAGCTGCCTATACACTATTGAACATGGCTGTCTCTGTTGAAGAAATGCAAATGTTTTTTAATTTCTTATTTTTTGCTTCACATTCTTTGCAAATTTATTACTTTTGTCATAAAGAGAATTTTAAAAAATAAACATATGTAAGATATATTATTTATGATATGAGAATCTCTCAAAAGTTTTATCTGTTACCTTTCTCCTTGAACAATCATCACTCATTAACTTTACCTTTTTTAATAATTTTTTTATGTATACTTAAGGTACACAACATGATGTTATGAGATACACGTAGATAGAAAATGGTTAATATAGTGAAACAAATTAATGTATCCATCATCTCACATAGTTACTCATTTTCCCCTGTGGCAAGAGCAGCTATAATCTCATTTAGCATAAATCCAGAATACAACGCACCATTATTAATGATAGTCCTCGTGTTGTACATTAGATCTTAGGTTCATCAACTTTACCTTGAGAGTTGCTTTACGTTATAGTATTGTCATTATTAATTGTATTTGAGGGCCCACAGGAGGTGAAGTAAAATCCTCTAAGGATCCTGAGACTTTTCTCCTCAACACATTCCTTTGGTCATTATCTCAGGAAAAGATAGGGCTCAGAAAGGAAGAAGAAAAAAACAAGTTTTAGGTACAGGGAGATTTGATTTAATATACTTAGACAATTACATGAAAGGGCCTAGTGAAGTGCCTGACGCACAGTAATAGATGTTCAAGGAGTATTCAGTCCATTCTTGCTGTCTCCCCTAGAATTCTCTCTCATGAGCCAATTTTGGAAAAGCTCCCCTGAGGGTTTTCAAGTTCATGCTCATTTGCATTTTGGTGGTAAATTGCACTGCCTGTTCTCCAATAGAGTTAAGAGAAAAAAGCCAGGACGACTCTGGCCTTGTGGATTTTCATGAAATTTTCAATGTCTGTTTTGACATTTGTGTTTCTGCTTTTCTGTGATCTGTCATTTATGAGTGCTGCAATGAATAAGTGAGAGCCATTAAACAGCTGCACAATTTGGGGAACTTTTCACAGCCCAGTCGTAGGACTCGGCAGGGGATCAGTGAGGATTAGACACAAAGAAACAGGCATTTTAATTTGAGTAATATTAATTCACAAACTGTCATATTATGTAAATCATTGGCAGTGTGTGAGCTCTGCTATAGAAGCAAAAGCAGGGAAAGGAAAACAACAGGAGCTCAGAATTTCCAGGACGTCCTCAATGGCTGGAAAATGACACAGTCAGGTAAACCTCTAGAGTGGCATTAAGGAAGAACAAATTTTGGACTAAAAGAGACACAGGGGGAATCCCCAGAAATTTCCTGGGCTCCCCAAAGCATCTTTATCTTGTTAAAAGACATTTCCTGTATTCTAGTCCTGGGCAGGCAGCCAGCAATGTTTATTGAGAAAAGGACTCTATGGAGACACAAGACAGTATAATAGATCCATGACACATTTTCTGACTTCGGGAATTCTTAAAACTATTTATACACACAGGTACTTACAATAAAACAATAACTCAAGTACACATGGAAGGATACCATGTAAGTGAATTTAATGCAGTATAGCTTAATGTAGCTCAAAACTCGTTTCTGAGAATTGTAGCTATAAAGTTATCAAAAATATCAAGCCAGGCTAATTATGAATATCTTCTTGTAAGAAATTGATTTTGAGATGAGTTTTCACAGAGATAAAGGATAAGGATTGATGCAGAAAATGGAAAATGCACAGATAAGAAAATGATATTCAATATTAACAGCACGTCTAAAAATATTAAGACAAAATCAGAGGATGCAAAGAACGAAAAAAATGTAAATGGCATAAAATCAACCTTGTGCAGCCTCGCGATTTGTTGACACATTTTCAAGTTTTTGTAGGGGCCCAGTGACCACTAATGTGACAATTCTCCTGCTCAACGCAATCTCCACTATCACTTCTGAAATCAAAGACTCATGTGCAGTTTTACAGGGGAGAGCCACTTAGAAATGGAATTGAAGGCCTCCAGAGTTATACGACAGAAATGGGGTGTAGCGGGAGGGAGGTCAAAATGACAGTAGCTAGAGATCTCTAACTGGTGAGCCAACAACTAAGAGCACTCTTGTCCCTTAATTATAGTTTACTGGTGAGATCATTGAGAAAGAGAGCTCATATCTACTATTCTAAAATGTGGATGAACAGATCACTGTAAATAACTTTTTCTTAATCCCACAAAAAAAATCCCTCTGAAAATCAGCTTCATCCACATGCAGAGTAGCCAGGGAAGTAAAGCAACTCTTCCTAGTGGATAAATGAAATGACTATAAAGTTTGCTCCTGGACTCACCCAAAAGAATTGCTGAGAAGTTATGAATAGATAAAATTTTGATAAATCATTCCTGTATTCCCAGTTTACCTTCACAAAGACATCAGTTATTTTGTCTTCATTTCCTATTATCTCTCAACTAGCCTTTGGCATTTTGGACTTAAGGATCTTTGTCTCTTGGCCTTATGGTCAGAAAATAATCATTTGACACTTAAATGAACCTGCGGAGGAATCATTAAGGGAATCCTTCCATAATGCTGGGAATCTCTTATATATGTATCAAAGAGTGAGCATGTTTGGAATTAAGCATATCTTTCTTTTCTTCCCTTTATTTTATTATTACTTTTATCATCTACATGGTTGGGCTTCTCTGGCATTAGTATTCTTGCATACTTATTAAAGATAGATGCTTATATTCTTTAATATTCTTTGATATAATGATATGTGAAGGAGCAAAGTTGATAAGCATATTTCTGAAGGATAAATACAAGAAGTGCCAAAATAATCTTGGAAAATTGAATTGACGTTTTTACAGCCTAACGATTTCTGAAAATTGATGAAGACTTGATGAAGCAAAATACAATTTCCAAACTATTATTTCAGAAAATCCAAGTAGTGAGGTTAGAATTTAAAAGAGAGGAGTCACTATTCAAGACATTTTGCAGCAGTGGTATGACCACTGAGTAACAGTAGCAAGAGGTATGTAGGACCAGAGATAGAAAGGGAAATGACAGAATGGACTAAAGTAAAAAAGAAGGAATAAAGAAATGAAATGAAGCCACAAGAAGGGAACATTAACAGTAACCCATTAGGGTTCTGTTTTGTGGGACGAGTTTTTCTCGCCAGACTCCTATCCCTCTCCCAGGAATTTCTCTCTGCAACTACCTTTGCCTCCAAGTCTCCTACACATCATTTCTGCATTAGGTCCCATGCATCCTGCTCTGATGGTGATGCTCTTGCTTTACAGTTTAGAGAGATCTTGAATTATTGCTTAATTGGACAGAATTCCTACTCAGTTACCAATACCATATATTCTATAGAGCCTTATTTTTCAGTCGCTGCCATATAAAATTCTCTGCTCAAATCGTCACCCTTTTGTATTCCTTCTTTCATTCCCCTGTTCCTTTGCCCTCAATTTCTGTATACATTCTGAGCACTGTATCTTTTTTCCTCAATTTTTCCCCCTTTTTAAATTCCTGCATATTAGGGGGGTACAAATGTTTAGGTTACGTTGCCCTTGCCCCCACCCCCCGTCAGAGCTTCAAGTGTGTCCATCCCCCAGATGGTGCGCATCACACTCATTGTGTGTGTATATACCCATCCCTTCCTCCCCCCTTCCACCTGCCCGACACCCAATAAATGTTATTCCTATATGTGCACTTAGGTGTTGATCAGTGAAACCAGTTTGCTAGTGAGTACATGTGGTGCTTGTTTTTCCATTCTTGGGATACTTCACTTAGTAGAATGGGTTCCAGCTCTATCCAGGAAAATACAAGAGGTGAGCACTATATATATCTTTGATTTCACCCTTTCTCCTATGTAGAATTATTCTGTTTTCCACAAACCTAAATCTCCTACTAGTTTCAAGGAAAGGTAGAAAATAACAGCTAAATTTTCTCTCTGTCTCTCAGTTCAAATTCCTGAGAGAAAATGATCATCCCAGCTCAGTGGGTATACCAGCTCACCCCATAGGATACTGACTGGCCAACCTATGCTCATGTGTCTGTTTCACACCCCATCCACGGAGGCGTGGAGGAAAAAAGCGGGCAGTGTGGGTGTGTGTACGTGTGGTGCAGGAGTATCCTGTCTCTACATGGACTGCTATTCCGTGGAAACTCTAGGTGTGGGCTCTCACACAGACAGAACTGTGGGCTGTCAGTGTTCTTGCCCATAACTCAAAATCTTTGCTTTGCAATTTTTTGAGTATTTACACAGCGTGTCAGTTTCCTGATTGTTACCCCTTTTCAGTGAGTAGAAAAACCCTTTTCTTCTAAATCAGTTTGCCACATCAGGGTAATGATTAACAAATGAATTTAGCTCTGTCTGTGAAGTACTCTATCCAGGATCATGTAGAATTTCCATAATTGAAGAAGACATACATATTGTTTCTAGAGATAATAAATTTTGGCTGGATATAAAACAGCCGTCACCCTTAATCTTGAAAAATTCTGGTTTGGAGCCAACAACCTTAAAGTACTGTGCCTGGTTTAATCTAGCTGGGCAATGAGACAGATGTATAACCTCTCACTTGGATTTTTCTTATTTTTCACTGAAGCTCAAATCCCTTCCGGGGAAAGCTGAGCATTAAAATATGATCAATATATATTATTATTTCCAAAAAAGTGTAATTGTAAGCATCATGCACCTCTTTCCTTTCAGTAAAATATTTTCAACTTCCTTTATGATTCTTCTTTAGGCTGGAGTACCTGTCTGCATTTGAAATAAATAGGAGGTGTTTGTCTGAACTTAATTGCCAAAGCAAGCCTTCCCCACAAACACTTTGAAAAGACCAATACCAATAAAGTATTTTATGTTTTTGCAACATTTTTACTTTCCTACTCCAAGCAAGTCATTCTCTCATGAGAATTGTAGAAATTCCAGTTAAACTTTTCCATTGTACGCTGCTCTAAATGTTGGAATCAATAATATGTGACATGTTCTCTCCCACTGAAGCCTATTTTTCTGTACATGTATTAGATTTATATCAAGGCCAACTTTTTTATTTCAAAGTTAGCTTTAAATTTAATCTTGATAAGGCATACTGTCTTACAGTGATAACAAAATGCCATAGATGGAGTGGCTTTTAAACAATGGAAATTTACTTCATACAGTTCTGGAGGCTTGGAAGTCCAAGAACAGGACACCAGCATGGTTGGATTCTGGTGAGGTCTCTCTTCTGTGTTGCAGACTGCCTCCTGCTTGGTTTATTCTCAAGGCTAGAATGCTCTCTGGGGTCCCTTTTACAAGAGTACTAATCCCATGCATGAGGGCTCCACTTTCACAACTTAATCACCTCCAAAAGGCTGCACATCCTAATGCTATCACCTTGGGGGTTCGTATTTCAACAAATGAATTTTAGGGGAACACAGTCCGTTGCACACAAACCACTTTTAGAAGAAATATCTTTTTCTCTAGAAGAATTTTCTGATTTATTAGATAAAATTTTTAATACTTTGATTCTCATATTTTCTCATTTTTTAATAGTGTCTACAAGGTAGACTACAGCATAGTCTTCCCACCAATTAGAATGTGGCATATGATCCTCTAAGTGCATTTTATAGGTAAAATCTCAGGATGATGCTGTATTGTCATGAATGGACAAGTTTGAGCCACCAAGGCGCCCTTATGGTTTATCTTATTTAAATTAATGAGTTAGAGTTTTTCCTACAAATTCTCTATGGCAAACTGAAAATTATATTGACCTGTAACTCAAACCCCAATGATTTGGATGCAACTGAGGGAGTCGGCTTACATCACTGAAGTGTGTAACATACAGAATATTGCTTCACCTCTGTGTAACTGTAGAGTTAGGTGTGCTGTAATCCAGAGTTTTCAATCTCTGTTCGCTCGGGATTTCAGGGGTATATTCTTTCCTGTGGGGGAGGGGGTCAGGTGATAAAATGTGACTTGCCTCCCCCAACTTCACTTCAATCAAGAGTACTATTTTTTCTGTTTTGCGAATTGGTACAAACCAACTATCTCCCCAATTCTCTGTCTGTGTCCCTCACAGTGAAAGGCTTTGTATTAAATAGGTTTTTTTGGTTTTTTGGTGTTTTTTTTACTGGATTAAAGTATCTGAATCCCCGTCCTGCATGACTGAAAGAAAAATACAGTTGAAATCATGTTCCTATGGCATGCATGCATGTCTTACAAATTTGATATGGTTTTGGTTTGTCATCTCACCATAGACATCTCCAACACATCATGTCTTCTTTTTACCCAAATCCATCTCAAGCACAGACTCGATGCAGCCTTATTAGTTCTAAAATAAACATTGGTCATGTTAGTTAACAAAACTTTATTAAAGTTTTGGGTCATTGATTTTTCTAAGCTTCCCAAAGACATTCCAAAAGCATGTTAGCACCATATATTAGTGTTCCTGCCAGCATGTTGAATTCTGTACCCTGAAAGAGGGCATCCAAATGCTTTTCCTTTTCCAGCTTTATTTCCCACCCCTCTTGATTCACTGCCCTTGGAATCCAATCCCAATATCCATGTATTTCACATGCTCCTGTCAGTACATGTGGCCTAGGTCTTATAGCTCAGTCTCTCACTAGGGTGATAAATAACCTTAGTTATTTGACCAGGAGAGGCAGTAAAGACAGATGCTGGGGGGGATGTATGCTGTCTTGTGGGATAGTGCCTTCATGTCAACTTTAGGCAAGGCTGAAGCACTTGTCCTTAAAGGAGTGGTGGGCACTTCTGCAGGCTCAGAGGGTCCAGGAAATCTGAGAAGTCCATATTTTCAAATGCATCAAACAAATCTCCTCAACCAATATCTTTGAGTCCCATTTGTTGCCAGCCGGAGCCCTGGTCTTGTCATAGCAGACCTAATTATTTGGGGAATTTAACTTTCTCTAGATCTCTGCTATCCTTAACTCCTGAACAAGGTCCTCAGCCTCATCTGTTCCTCAGGCTGCAGGAAATGGGAATATCTCTATGCATTTTCAAGAAATACCTTTGGCTTTTACGTTTAGCCTTTTAGTGATGGTTAGTCTTCTTCAGTCTTTCATTCTCTCTTCAGAAAGTAGCAATTGCCCCCAGCAAGCACTATCCAATACCATTACCCTTATAAGAACTACTTCCCTCATGTATTTCAAATGCCTAATACACCGTGCCCACTACTGCATTTTCTTTCACCAGGATAGCATTCCAGTTTACCCATGATGAAAGCTTTATAATTTCTGCATTGTGCCAGGGAATCTTTGTACTCCACCTCATTGTCCACTGAGCAGTGGATGATCCAGCTCCAAAATCTCATTTTAGCATCTACTTTTTTAGACCATTCTCAGACCAACTTTCAGCACTACTTCTGCAATAAGTAGACTCTGAGATGACAACAGCAAAGTGAGGGTTCTTCAAGAAGTGTTCTTGGGATCACCAATTGTGGGAGAAGATAACAAAAACAAATATGGGTGAAAGGAGAATTTCAGTGGTGTGTGAAGTCAAAACAAGCCTTCAGCCAAATCCACAGGGCATGCTGAAGCTGGCATGCCTCTTCAGAATTAAAGAGAGAGGGCAAGACTCTAATATGCCTTCATTAATCAGTCATTGGTTGTAGGTTCTCACCTCCCCCACAAGCAACCCTGCCCCAGAAAGGAGGTATGACCTTGAACAAGGCAGCTATCTTCGGCCAAGGACAGTTCTCAGAATGGGTAGAAAGCTAAAAGATTTTAGCCCTCAACCTTTGAGATAACTGGGATATAAAGCCCAAAGGAATAAAAAATTTTGGTGGCAAAGGCTAGGAACCATTACTGAAAAATTAAGTACTGATGAGGACTTAAAAGACACAGGAACCATATTGACAGATATCTACTGGTTAATATTGGGCTAATGTAAATATTCAAAAGAATAATGATGATAATGAGTTTTAAAACATTGAATGAAAATAACCTGAATCCATAGTTATACTAAAAAGGAGGGTAGGTAGAAGCTCTTTTTTGTAGAATTATGCCAGTTAATTACTGTGGAATGCCAGGATTAAAAGAATTAGAAAATCACCATTTTCAAACATCAATGTAATAATTGATTTAGTTACCGATAGTTGCAAAAACTATTGGCTGAGAATTTGCTGAGGATCAGGATTTTATATAATTTGAAAGTATAAACGTACAGAGCACACATTAATTACCAAGAGAAAAAGCACCTTTACGATGGGAGGTGTTGGTGATACCACCTTAACCAAATAATCGAACTTTACATCACCAAGAGAAGAAAAAAAAAGACCAGACATCACTGGCCTTCTGATTTAATGTAATGGGAAGTACAAAACATCTATGTATTATTCTTGACAAAATTTTTAACTTGAATCAAAACATAAGGAAGCAATTAGAAAAATCCAGATTGTGAGTTAGTTTATAACACCACTAGCCTGGATTCTTAAAAAATGTCATAATCATGAAAAACAAAGCATAAGGGGACTGTCTTAAATTAAAGTTTAAAGAAATGTGACAAACAAATGCACTATGAGGTCATTAATCACATCCTGAATTGAACCTAAAAACAGCTAAAAAGGATATTTGGAGCTTAATTGGGTAAATATGAGAATGGATTATAAATTAGATATTTTTACTGTATCAATGTTAAATTTCTTGAGTGCAATAAGGCAATTGTGATTACATCATGTTTGGTTGCCTACTAAAATACTAAAGGACCAAGTGTCTTGATATCAACAAAGTATTTTCCAAAGATTTTTTTGAAAAAGGACAAGAAGGGAGAGATATGGTGAAGTGTTAACAATTGGTGAATCAAAGCAAAGTTTAGCGGGTATTTGTATATTATTATTTTAATTTTTCTATTGATTTCAATCTTTTTCTCAAAACATATGGGAAAAAAAATTTAAAGTTTAACTTTAACCCAAGTCCTAATCCAATTTTCACAAATTTCCTACTAATAAAGTCTGTGTTCATGAAGTTTAATTGTTTTGAATTCTGATTATAACCTTCCTGCAACCTTTCTATTCTAGCATTATAATTAAAGTGATTTTTAAGAGAACATACATCCAACGCCACACTTGTTTTAACATTTGCATGACTTCCATCTAGATCTTTTTTTTTTTAAGTGGTCGTTTTCATCCTGACAAATTCCTGCAACTGTCAAAATGACATCTCAGTCTTAGTCTTCCACTAAATATTTTTTTGACTTCTTTTAGATTTCAAGAGACTACTTCCATTGACTGAGTTGAAGGAGGAGCCTCTAAATACTTTTGCAAAAAAATAAAATTTTAAAGCTTTGCTTCAATTTCCCTTTCTGATCAATATTTTCTTTTTTCTCATTACCTCATTCCATCAGAATCATTTATCAAATCTGTTTTTGAAGAAAACAAAAAGTAAAATTACAGTCCTACGTCAGCCACTCTTCACATGAATTGGGGGGAAACAGAAATTTAGAACAAAAACATCTCTCAAAGTATATCTATTAGGACCTAAAAAAGCTAAGGCCTAGCTTTAAAAGAAGTGATAACACTCGGTCTTATCATTTTTAGGAGCTATGGTACAGTCATTTAAGGAATATGTCTCTCATTTCCCACATTTATAGGCTTCACTATAATTCTTACAGATAAGATATGTTGAAATAATATAAACATTGATAAAGATTCAACCCTGTGGATATGTATGCAATCTTTGAATCATCTTCTCTTAAGGTTTTCAAGATTTCAGAAGTGAAATTTGCCTTCTCCAATGCATTTCCTGAAATAATAACACTTTAACAGAACCCAAGTAGATTTTAACAAACATGTATTCCTTGAAGATTTTTCTTTCTTTGCTATTTAAAGTCTCATTCTCATCTCTCAAATGCCCTAGCAGCTATAGGCTCATATATTAAAATATGTGCACATACACACCTATAAACCCTTATAAATCACTTTTATAAAGGCACTCCTGACACAATGCATAAAACAGGTGAACTATTTTTAATTTCATCATGGGAAATACACAAAGTTAATGTAGAAGATAAAACAGATTCTCAACTCATTGTTTTTTATTGGAAAAACATGCTAGATGTTTTGCGAGAAGAGAAAAATCTCTATAGGATTGAATTGCAATAGAACTTTTATGTAAAATAGTTTCACTTGAAATATATTGTTCCAGACAGCAGTGAAGAGAACAGTTTTAATCCAAAATGTTTCCAGGCTCGGTCCCTTCTGGCCAATTAATTTGATTTCAGTAATGCTCTGGTTGCCTCTGTCTAGCAATAGCTATTAAACATAGTGCTGTGCCTTTCAGAAAACTTCTTCTACTTTACATGAGAGCCAAAATGTAATTCTGTACAAAATTGGACTAGGAGTTGAAATGAAAAACATATATTAGCTCAAACTCTGATCAATTAGAATCTTTTTGAAAAAATTAGGTGACAGTAAGTGTTGGTCGGCATCTATCAGCCATCAGTCACATTTAGATAAAAACTGTGAGTGAGGCTTGTCTACCTACCTACATACCTGCCCACCAAGAGGCTTTCAAATGTTTCTCTTTGATTTAATTCATGTTTGGGGGAGAAATGCTAACATTTTCTGATAACATTAGGAATAAATTTAATATGTAATGGAATGTACTGGAGTAGGACTATATAAAAATGACTAACACAGCAAAGGAAATAATCAGCAAAGTGAAGAGACAACCCACATAAGGGGAGAAAATATTTGCAAACTACCCATCTGACAAGGAATTAATAATCTACTTTAAACAATCTACTTTTCAAGGAACTAACAATCCACTTTTCAAATTTTTTCATTTCAATATGGTTCTGTATTACTTTCCAGGATAACATCAATCCTGTTACTCACTAGCCTATATTCCCATTAAAATCATCACTGAATTTTAGAATTAGTACCTTTGGGATTATCCGTCCCCTTTATTTTACAGTCCAGAAAACAGAGACCAAATAATTTAAGTGATTTGCTCAAACTTGCAAATTATATTTATATAAGGAACAAAGGATGTCAATAGACATTTCTCAAAAGAAGACATACAAATGGCCAACAGGAATATGAAAACATGCTTAACATCATTTGTCATAAGAGAAATGCAAATCAAAACTGCAATGAATATCATCTCACTCCAGTTAAAATGGCTTTTATCAAAAAAAAACAGGCAATAATGAATGTTGGTGAGGATGTAGAGAAAGGGGAACCCTCGTGCACTGTAGGTGGGAGTGTAAATTAGTGCAACCGTTATGAAAAACAGTATGGAGGCTCCTCAAAAAACTGAAAATAGAGCTACCATATGAGCCAGCAATCCCACTGCTGGGTATATATCCAAAGGAGGGGAATTCAATGTACTGAAAAGATTCCTTCACTCCCATATTTATTACAGCACTATTCACAATAGCCAAAATATGGAATCAACCTAAGTGCCCACCAATGGATGAATGAATGAATGGATAAAGAAATTATGCTACATATACATGATGGAACATTTTATAGCCACAAAAAAGAATGAAATCCTGCCATTTGCAGCAACATGGATAGAACTAGAGAACATTATATTAAGTGAAATAAGCCAAGTACAGCAAGACAAATCTTGTATGTTCTCACTCATATTTAGGTGCTAAATATTACAAAACAATTGACCTCACAGAGACACAAATTAGACTGGAGGTTACCAGAGGCTGGGAAGGGTAGTGCAGGGTGGGGCAGATAAAGTGGGAGATGGTTAATGGGTGCAAAAGTGTAGTTAGACAATTAGATAGAATGAACAATATTTGCTAGCACAACAAAGTGACTATAATCAACAATAAATTAAGGTATATTTTAAAATAACTAAAAAAGTGGAATTGGAATGTTCCTAACATAAAGAAATGTTAAATGCCTGAGGTGATGAACACTCCAATTACTCTAATCTGATTAATTCACACTGTATGCCTGTATCAAAACATCACATGTAACCTATAAAGATATACAACTATTATGTACCCATAATAATTAAAAATTTAAAATTTAAATGACAAAGACACAGATAAGACAGTTCCTGCCCTTGGGGCAATCTAATGGATAAAATTAGACAAATCTTATAATAGAAGAAGAAATAATATGACTGTATCAGTTACCTATCCCAATATTTAGTAGTTTTAATAACGACCAGTTATTTAGCTCACAATTCTGATGGGTAGTTGCTGGTCTGGGCCAGCCTTGGTTAATCTGGCCTGGACTTGTTCATGTACCTGTGGCATTTGGAAGGCCAGCTGTGACCTAGTCCCAGGTGGCCTTAGTCATATATTTTTCCATTTGGCAAATAATAATAATAATGATAATAATTCCAGCTAGGGTGGTTGGGGAGTAAGTGAGGTAGATGTGAAAAATACATTAGAAATAGGAAAAATACACATTTTGGATTTCAAGCTTACACTGTTACAAACCATAACTAAATTCATTATTTTTAAATGAACAATTTTTAGAGTGGTTCATTTTAACTCATCTTGGTCAACTCACTATTGCCTCAAATGGTTTTTTCTTTTTTCCCCAAACAATGCAACATGTATAAGGTCAGACTAAGAGATTCCTTTACACCCCTGCCTTGAACATCTCCTAACTTTTCTCAAATTTCTTCAAATAACACAGTTTCAACACCTCCAAATACAATTTGTCTCTTCCTTTTTCTTCCTCTCTTTCCATATCTGATTAGTTGCAAATATCTTCTCAGTACTAGCTTAGCATCCTTGCTCCACTTCTAATCCCACTGCTTTCACCACATTCTCAGACCCTGCTTGCTCCTTGCCTGGACTACTATAATGTGTCCCTCAGTAGTCTCCTCACACCCAGGTTTGCTCTTCACAATCCTACATACTCCTCCAAGATAATCTTCTTATCTCATAGTTCTGATCAATCTACTTCTTTCTGCATAAAAGTTTCCATAGCTCCCTATTCTCACCTGAATTTCTCAGCCTAACATTGAAAGTTTTTCACACTTGGCCCCATTTATATTTATAAACTTGTTTTCCCCTGTTCTGCAGCACCAACACTGTGCATCTGCCAAACTGGAAGCCTCTACATTCTTTCAAACTCCAAGACATATTTGATCATTCCTACCACTTAGAATATCTTTCTTGGCATCAAAATTCCCAGCTATCCTTCAACATCCAGCTCATAAGCTATTATACTTCCCACATGAAGCCTTTCCTAATCATCTTAACCAGAAATTCTGTTTCTTTGAATTATATTAGTGGTTTATTCCACTAACACGATATTCATTTGTGTCATAGATATTTAAATACATACTTTGTCTTCCTTAAGAGGTTATATTTCCCTATATAAAGTGACATGCCCCATTCAGCTTTGTCTTCCCCCATAATGTTTTAACACTGCACATAGACATGCTTCTGCCAATTAAAGAGTTACTAATCTAGGATGAGAGGTAGACATACAAACAAATACCAAAAGAACAAGATAATTTTAGTAACAGAAATATGCTAACTACAATTTTACAGAGAGTGATCAATTCCACTTGAGTAGAACAGGAAGCATTTCATACAGGAGAAGTCAATGGGGCTGGTCTTTATGAATAAGTCAAAGTTTTCCAAGCAGTCCAGAGGAAAACCATTCCAGGTAGAGAAAGCATTCAAAGGTATAGAGGCATGGAATAGCTTTATTCTTTTGGAGGTTAGATTTAGATTTTTTTGTTCTCTACTATATAATGATCATTTGTGGAAATGATAAAAGATCGAGCACAAAATTTAATTTTATTATGTTTAATGAATCAATAAACTATTTTCTTAAATTGGAATTATTTTTTATATTGCCAGCTAAAAATACTGAAAACAACAATAAATAACTACTTTTCTATGTATTAGAACACCAAAAATACATTCTAGGACTATATCTTTTTAAAAGATGATCTTTTATGCTAAATTTAGATTTCGGAATAAAATACCACAATATCCCAACTTTTCTCATGCCATTTTTTCACAGTGTTTAGGAAACATTATAAGTGATGAAAATGGGGGTAGATATTAAAGGATCATAAGTATAGAAGAAAGCCTGTATTATATATTAGGTAAGAGTTCTCAGAGACCCATATGTAGACTCTTTTAGTAAAAAGTAAGACTACAGCAAGAGAGCTCAATGTTGAAAAAGGTCCAGGCAACAAATAACCAAAGATGAGGGCCTAGAATGTGGTATTAAGTGATAAGGCATGAGAGAAGAGAAAAATATTACAGGTGTTAAATTGGCAAAACTTACTGACTGCTCAAGGAAGGTGAGGAAAATAAATGTTTGGGGTTTTGGAGTGTACAGAATCAAGGAAAAGAGATACGTGTGTTATGCGGAAACAATAATTAGTTGAGTTTCAAATACTATACAGTTATTTATTGTTGCATAGCAAATTACCTCAAAATATAGTGACTTAAAACAGTAAACATTTATCATCTTACAGTTTCTGTGGATTAGGGATTTAGGAGTGCTTTTCTGAGTAATTCTGGGACAGAGCCTCTCTGAGGTTGCAAGCAAGATGTTGGCCAGGACTATAGGCATCTGAAGGCTTGACTGGGACTGAAGAATCTGCTTTCAAACTCACTGCTATAATTTGGATGCTTGTCCCCTTCAAATTTCATGTTGAAATGTGATCACCAATGTTGGAGATAAGGGCTGATGGGAGGAGTTTCGGCCACGGGGGCAGATCCCTCATGCGTAGATTAATGCCCTCAGGTGACAGGGGTATCAGTGAGTTCTCCCTCTATTAGTTCCTTCAAAAGCTGACTGTTCAAAAGAGGCTGGCACCTCTCTCTCTCTCTCTCTCTCTTTCTCTCTCTTGCTTCCTTTCTTGCCATGTGATCTTTGTACATGTCAGCTCCCCTTCACCTTCCATCAGAAGTGGAAGCTTCCTGGAGCCCTCACCAGATGCATATGCTGGCACCATGATTCTTGTACAACCTGCAGAACCATGAGCCAAATAAACATCTTTTCTTTATAATTACCCAGCCTCAGATATTCTTTTGCAGCAAGGCAAACAGACTAATACACTCACCCATGTGGCTGTGGTCAAGAGGCTTCAATTCCTTACCTCATGGGCCTCTCCATGGGGTTATTTGCATGTCCTGACAACATGGCAGTTAGCTTGACCCAAGCAAATGACAAGAGAGATTGAAAACGAAGTGGAATATATTTAATGAAAGATGTGAGAGACTTATACAGGGAGAACTACGAAACACTAAAAAAAGAAATTGTGAAAGATGTAAACAGATGGAAAAACCTACCTTGCTCATGGATAGGTAGAATCAATACCGTTAAAATGTCCATACTACCTAAAGTGATCTACAGAATTAATGCAATCCCTATCAAAATCCCATCATCGTTCTTTACAGATCTGGAAAAAATAATCTCACGCTTTGTGTGGAACCAGAAAAGACCTCGTATAGCCAAAGCAATCTTAAGTAAAAAAAACAAACTGGGAGGTATCAGTCTACCAGACTTCAAGCTGTACTACCAGGCTATAGTAACTAAAACAGCATGGTACTGGCACAAGAACAGAGACATTGACCTCTGGAACAGGGCTGAGAATCCAGGGATGAAACCATCTGCATAGGGTAGTCTAATCTTTGACAGAGCTGACAAAAATATACACTGAAGAAAAGAATCTTTTTTCAACAAATGGTGCTGGGAAAACTGCATAGCTACATGCAGAAGAACGAAACTGGATCCCCACCTCTCATCTCTCACAAAAATCAATTCAAGATGGATAACTGACTTAAACCTAAGGCATGAGACCTTAAAAATTCTAAATGAAGATGTTGGGAAGACTCTTTCAGACATCGGCCCAGGCAAGGAATTTTTGAAGAAGAATCCCAAAGCAATCACCGCAGCAACAAAAATAAATAAATGGGATCTGATCAAATTAAAAAGCTTCTGCATTGCCAAGGAAACTATAATTAGAATGAATAGACAGCCCACAGAATGGGAGAAAATATTTGCTCTCTACATATTTGATAAAGGGCTGATAACCAGAATCTATCTAAAACTCAAAAAAAATCAACAAGAAAAAATCAAATAACCCCATCAACAAATGGGCAAAGGAAATGAACAGAAACTTTTCAAAAGAAGACAGAATAATGGCCAAAAAACATATAAAAAAGTGCTCAACATCTCTAATCATTAGAGAAATGAAAATCAAAACCACAATGAGATATCACCTAACCACAGTGAGATTGGCCTGTATCAAAAAATCTCAAAACAACAAATGCTGGCGAGGATGTGGAGAGACAGGAACACTCTTACACTGCTGGTGGGACTGCAAATTAGTGCAACCTCTGTGGAAAAGAATTTGGAGATACCTCAGAGCTAAAAATAGAAATACCATTCGATCCAGCAATAGCACTATTAGGCATCTACCCAAAAGAGCACAAAACATTCTATGATAAAGACATCTATACCCGAATGTTTATGGCAGCACAATTCACTATTGCAAGGATGTGGAAACAACCCAAGTGCACGTCAATTCATGAGTGGATTATTAAAATTTGGTATATGCATACAATGAAATATTACACAATCATAAGAAACGACGGTGATCTAGAACCTCTTATACTTTCCCAGATTAAACTTAAGCCCATTATCCAAAGTGAGGCACCACAAGATCGGAAGAATGGGCTCCACTTGTACTCACCATCAAATTGGTACTAACTGATGAACACTCAGGTGCTCACATGGCAGTAATACTCTCCAGGGATTAGGGGGATGGGGGGTAAACCCACCACTAAAGGACACAGGGAGCATTGTAGGGGGGAAGGGCATGCCTTTAACCCTCGCTTGGGTGAGGCAAAGACATAAAGTGTAATCAAAATGTGTGTACCTTCGTAATACCCTGAAATAAAAAAATAATAATAATAAAATAAAATAAAATATAAAAGGTTTTTTTTAAAAAAAAAAAAAAGAAGAAGTGGCTATGCCTGTCATGATATAGCTCAGAAGACACACCATTCCTTCTACTATATTCTATTCATTAGAAGCAAATTACTAAGTCTAGACCACATTGAAAGGCTGGGGAATTAAGCTCCAACTTTTCAATGGAGGAATATCAAAGAATATGTGGATATATTTTAGAACCATCACAGACATGTTGAGTTTGAGTTTCCTGAGGGATACACAGATGGAGCTATCCAGTAGCCAAACTACAATTCAGAATTAAGATCTAGAAAGGAGAGTACACATTTGGGATTCATCAGCTATTTGTAGAACTGGAAGCTGTGAATGGCTGAAACAGTGGACAAGATTGAGATCATTCATAGAGTATGTGAAAGCTGAAAAGAGGAGAGAGCCAAATGTGGATGTATGGGGGACATCTGCATTAAAGGCAAACACAGCAAAAGAGAAAGCCAATGCAGCTGAGAAGAAAAAACAAAGAGAGAATATTTTTATTTCCTATCATAAAATTGAAGAGAAAAAAATGTATTTATTCAGAAAATGCTGTGTGCCTCAACAGTGATCAACAACAATAAATCCCAAGGAAACATCAAGTGAAGTAAGAATTAAATTTATTCCTGGATTTTTCTAAACAGAGTTTATTGGTGACCTTTTTGCAATTTTCAAGTTCTAAAGAAGGTAGGTGACAGACTACAGTTACACAGACCACAGTGCACAGAGAGTGGAGAGTGAGGAAGTGATAGAGTTGGTCTTGGGAGTTTAGCTGACAAGCAATGACAGAGAGACAGAACTATGGCATGTATAAAGGCTTTGTTGCCCTTTATCTTAGCCATTTCGGGTTGTCACAATGAAAAAAAGAAATTTATTTCTCACAGTTATGAAGGCTGGAAACCTCAGATCAGGGAGCTGGCATGGTGGTGTTCTGGTGAGGTCCCTCTTTTTGGCTTTCAGACAACTGCTTCTTTCTGTATCCTTATAAGATGAGGGGGGAGTGGAGGTAGGTAGCCACCCTCCACTCTCTTTCTCTTCTTACAAGAACCCTAATCCCATCATGGAGGCCCCACTCTCATTACTTTCTGAAGGTTTCACCTCCAAATACTATCTCATTGTGGGTTAGAGAATCAGCATATGAATTTGGGAGGGACACATTCAGTCCATGACCCCTTCTATATTTGTTTTTTTCTTTACTTTTTATTATGAAATTGTCAATCATGTAATAAGCAGAGACTAGCATAACAAACCCCATGAACCCAGCTACTTGTGTCTCTTGCAACCACATTTCCTACAAACTAGGAAGTTCGAGAGGCTCGAATATGTTTTTATATATATATAGAATCTTTAGCATGATCCCATGAGAGAAAAGCAAACAGAAATTGAGGCTAAAAGCTCAGAAAAGAAAATTGGTAATGAATGTCAAGTCAGTTCTAATGTAATTCTTTTTTCTTGCTATTCTCACATTCCTATAGGAAATGAGATTCCTATAGAAGAGGAGGAACGAGCATGGGATTTTGAGTCAGAAAACCTATACTAGGATGCTGGCTATAATTTTTATCAGCCCTGTGACTGTGGCAAAATTCTTTGACATCACCAACTTGAGCTTCCCTATTTTCAGTGACATTGAAAGAGGATAGTGGGATGATAATACTTTTATCAGATAAACAATACATAAAAAGCTCCTTTCAAGAAATAAATGAAAAAAGAAACAAATGAAATAATGTAAATAGAAATATTTAGAAACCTAAAGAACTGTATTGAGGCAACTTACTATTCACAAAATGCCAAGAGAAACTGAGTCAGGTTAAGCATTCTGCCTAATGTCACTCAACCAACAGTAAGTGAAAGGGCCTGAACATTTCTCATCCTATCCCCAATTCAGGGTTCTTTCCACTTTACTGTGTTGCCTTTCTTCTTCATAGTTGATACTTAAGAAATAAGTGTTAAATTGAAACCAAGAATAAATAAAGCATGCCTGAAGGAGTAAACATCAAAAACCCTTTATCAGGGTTGTTTAATGATCTGGAAATTTCAAGATCCTCAAAACCAAACCATAAGAGTTTTAAGTTAATATACTTGTAGGTTAAGGCAACTATAGGTACTGTCACAAATAAAAGTGAAATGTTAGTAACTTAACACAATAGAAGTTTAGTACAAGTGTCCCTTGTTGAAAGGAGAGTACCTTTTATGTGTTAATTAAGAGACTGGCTCCATCTACCTTGCCCTTGTGGCTCCAGGGCCCCTGCTGGGCCTGCAACTCCACCCCTGAGAATCCAGAGTTGTGCCTGGATACCAGTGAATCCCCACTGTTACCGGTGGGCCAGCATAACCTCCCCAAGGTCTAATACTTCACTCAGGAACCACCAGACCTGGGCAACCATCATTCCTGGACATAGTTTGAAAGAGTCTCCAGCAAAAGAAAAAAGCAGACCTGCAATCCCGAGAGAAGTGGAGCCAGATGAGAAGAAACCATCAAAAGAACACTGACAATATGAAAAAACAAAATAGTTCAACACCCCCAAGGGAACACAATGGAGGTAGAGTAGTGGACTCCACCCACAATAAAATGGCTAAAATGACAGAAATGGAATTCAGAATATGTATGGCAAATAAGATGAATGGAATTTAGGAGAAAGTTGAAAACCAACAAAAAGAAGCCAAAGGAACTTCAGGAAATCAATGAAAAATCACTAGAGAGATAGACAACATAAGAAAGGATATCAAAGAACTGAAAGAAGTGAAAGAGCTATTTAGGGAATCAAAAAACACAGCAGAAAGCTTAAAAAACAGCCTAAATTAAGGAGAAGAAAGAATCTCAAAGCTTGAAGACAAGACTCTCAACATAACCCAGTGATTCAAAGAGGCAGAGAAGAGTATAAAAATGTCTGAGCAATCACTGAGAAAGATACAAGTCTATATGAAGTGAACTAACATTCAAATTATAGATAACCATGAAAAAGAAGAAAGAGTTAAAGCATGGAAAACCTATTTGAGGGAACTACGGAGGAAAACTTCCCAGGGATCTCCAGAAATTCAGACATGCAGATACAAGATGGACATTGAACACTTGGAAGATTCATAGCAAATAGGTCATCTTCAAGACACATAGTAATGAACCTGGCCAAAGTCAAAATGAAAGAGAAAATTCTGCAAGCCGCAAGACAAAAGCGTAATATAACCTACAAAAGAAAACCCATCAGGCTAACTGTGGACTTCTCAATAGAAACCTTACAAATCAGGAGGGAATGGGTTTCTATCTTCAATCAACTTAAACAGAACAACTTCCAGCCTAGAATTTTGTATAAAGCAAAAGCAGATTTCACAATCAGTGGAGAAATTAAGCCTTTTCCAGACAAGCAAATTCTGAGGAAATTTGCCATGATCAGACATGCCCTGCATGAAATACTCAGAACAGCATTATATACAAATCAGCACAATAAATACCCACCAGTGTAAATTCACCTTTAAAAACCCCCAAATTCACACCTCTCATAAAACAATAGAACAAGAGGTAAAAACAAAGCAATAAGGTACTACCCAAAAGCATGAACAGACTAACATCCCACATATCAATGCCATCAGTTAATGTTAACAGACTGAATGCTCCTCCCAAAAGACATAGGCTAGCTGAGTGGATGGAAAAATATAGCCCAAATATTTGCTGTTTCCAGAAACATGTCTCAACCACAAGGACACACACAGACACAAGGTGAAAAGATGGAAAAAATTCCATGCAAATGGAAAGCAAAAATAGCAGGTGTAGCTATTCTCATATCAGGTTAGCTTTAACTTTAACCTAACAGAGGCAAAGAAAGACAAAGAGGAACATTATATAATGGTAAAGGGAGCAATTCAACAAAAAGACATAACAATCCTAATTATGTGCCCATACAGGAGCTCCCAGACACATAAAGCAAATTTTACTGGAGCTATGCAAAGAAATAAATAGCACCATTGTAATTGCTGGAGACCTAAACACCCGACTGTCAGAGCTCAACATATCATCAAGGCAGAAAATAAATAGGTCAGGCACAGTGGCTCACACCTGTAATCCTAGCATTCTGAGAGGCTGAGGTGGGAGGATTGCTTGAGGGCAGGAGTTTGAGACTAGCCTGAGCAAGAGCAAGACCCTGTCTCTACTAAAAAATAGAAATAATTAGCTGGGAACTACTAAAAATAGAAAAAATTACCCAGGTGTGGTGGCACATGCATGTAGTCCCAGCTGCTTGGGAGGCTAAGGCAGGAGGATTGCTTGAGCCTAGGAGATTGAGGTTGCTTTGAACTAGGCTGACACCACAGCACTCTAGCCCAGACAACAGAGTGAGACTCTGTCAAAAGGAAGGAAGGAAGGAAGGAAGGGAGGGAGGGAGAGAGAGAGAGAGAGAGAGAGA
>RJWJ010020249.1:0-29293 GCA_004363605.1 Indri indri | reverse complement strand
CAAAAATAAAAATAACAGAAAATATCAATGCTTACCTCACACCATAAACAAAAGCTAACTCAGAATTGATCATATACTAAATGTAAAACCTTAAATTATAAAATTTCTAAAAGGAAACATAGAAGAAAATTGTTGTGAGCTTCAGTTTGACAAATACCTCTTAGGACACAAGTATGAACATAAAAGAACAAATTGATAAACTAGCCTTCATCAAATATCTTTTAATCTTTTGCTCCTCAAAAATTACTAAGAAAATGAAGTCAATCCCCACAGATAAGTTATTTTAAAAATACATCTGATTTTAAAAATACCTTGTATTTAGAATACATAAAGAACTCTTACAATTTAATAATAAGAACAGAAACTACCCTATTAAAATATGGGCAAAACAATTAAATAGACACTTCACCAAAGAAGATATACAAATGTCTTAGAAACACACAGAAAGATTCTCAGCATCACTCGTCCTTAGGAAAATCCAAATTAAAACCACAATAAGATACCACTGCACACCAACCAGAGTAGTTAAATTAAAAAGACTAATAATACAAAGTTTTGGAAAGGATGCAGAACAGCTGGAACCCTCACACACTGTTGATGTGTTCAGTCACTTTGGAAAGCAAGTTTGGTCATTTCATATACTGTTAGGCATGTACATGCTATGCAACCCAGGAATTGTATTCCTATGTATTTCCCCAGGAGAAATAAAAGCATAACTTCATACAAAGACATTACTTGAAAATTTATAGCATCTTCATTGATAATTATAATTGTGAAATGTTCATTCAATGGAGTACCACTCAACAAAAAGAAAGAAGGACTTACTCATATATCCTACAATACAGGTAAGTATCAAAGGTATTATACTTAGTAAAAGAAGTAGGTCCCCAGAGACTATATACTATATAATTCCATTCATATGAAATTTTAAAAAGGCAAAACGATAATAAAACAATGCAAAACAGTGATTGCCAAAAGCTGGGGATAGAGGTAAAGAATGACTGTCAAAGTGCATGAGAGAAATTTTGGAATGTTAGAAATGTTCTATATCATGATTGTGGAGAAAGTTATATGAATATGCTTTCAAAACTCATCACATTTAACACTTCAAATAGAATTTTATTCTATGTCAATTCTACCTCAAAAACAAAACTGATTTAAAAAACAAGCATACAAGAATGAACAAGCAGAAGTGTGAGAGCCATTGCCCCATTAAAATGTCATAATCCCTTGATCAGTTCCCAAACATGAACCAGTTTTCAAATTTGGAAACTGTTGATTTAAGAGGTGGACAGGTCTCCAGAAGAAAGGGCAAGGTAACACCATCGCAAGTATGCACTGTGATGATTCTCCCAGTCCTTCTCCAAAGGGTCCTATGGCCTTTTGCTCAGGTGGCTATACACCAGGGAAACAGAAATACCTTGGTATTTCATGGACTATTACCCTGAGACCAGAGCATCACCAGTGGCCCACTATTAGAATGGGGACATGCAAGGGCCAGATAAATAACTGAAGACCTGGCCAAAATTGAGTTCATAATGGTCCCACTGAGTCTGTGGACCTAATTGTTGGTCACTCCCCTGACTCCTAAATAAATTATTAGGAATAACATATTTGGCACTCAGAGTAACCCTCACATGGGTTCTTTGGCCTACAGGGTAAAAACTGTCTTAATTGAGAAGCCCATCTGGGAGCCTCCAAAACTGTTCCTGCTCTATGCATCAAAAATAAAAAATAAAAGAAATCATATCCCAGGGTGGAGAGGAGATTAGTGCCACTTTTAAATATCAAAAGAATGCAGGTGTAGTGGTCTATAACATTTTTCCATTTAGTTTTCTAATCTAGTCCCACAGTAACTGGTTGGATCCTGGAGAATGGCCATAGATGACCACAAGCTCAAACAAGCTGCATTATAAGATGTGACATTATCACTAGAGCAGATTAACACAGCCTCAGATACATTGTATGTGGCTACTGATTTGGCAAATGTGTCCTTTTCTATCTCAATCAAGAAAGAATATCAGAAACAGTTTGCATTCACATAGAACAAATGTTAATATACATTCATGATTTTGTTGAAGGACTTTGTTAATGCTCCTACACTTCGTCACAACATAAACTGAAGAAATCTGAGCCATTTATGTATCTCACGAAATATCACATTGATCCATTATTATGTCAATGACATCACGTTGGTAGAGTAGGATAAGCAAAAGGTGGCTGTGGACCTTGATAAGAAATGTGTACATCAGAGGGTGGGAGATAAGCCCTATGGAGCTCTGAGTTGTAGGAGTCCAGTGACCAGGGACTGTCAGGATAACCCATCTAAAGTAAAATTCAAATTGCTGCCTCTTATATCCTCTACTACAAAAAAGGAAGGACAATATGTTGTAGGCCTTTTCAGGTATACTGCGTAAGTTCAAGCCATGGTGCAAATATCCATGCCACTGGAGCTATAGAATACAGAAGACCCAACAGTGTTAAAGATCAATGGTGGAAAAAGATATAATGCTGAGTATATTGCAAGCCTTTGTGAGGGAACCTTAATGCATATTTTTAGAGTTCTGAAGTAACAGCTTTCTATCTACAACACAGAATTGCATGCTTTTTGAGAAACAGTTCTTGGAGTGCTATTGGAATCAGGTAACGATATAATGCTTGTCCGTGGGATTCTAAGTGATTATGAATCCAGAAATTCCCATCATGATCTGGGTCCTGTCGGACCTTCCAAGTCTCAAAGTTGGGGGATTCTAGCAGCAATCATAAGATGAAAATGGTGCTTGCAGGATCAGAAGACACAAGCAAGCTGCATAAAGAGGTAGCTTGTCCTTCACATTACCCAACATGGTCGTGCCAGCACCTTATGCCCTAAAGTGCACATTCAGGCCGTATGGGAGATCTAATTCTATCAGGTAGCTAAAGTAAGAGGAAGAGGCCGAGCTTGATTTATGGATGGGTTTGCTCGGTGTGCAGGTGAAGTAGGAAATAGGAAGAAGCTTCATTACAGGCTCACTCCAGGGTAGCCTTGAAAGCCAAGAGAAGAAAGAAAATCTTTACAATGAAAAGAGCCTTGGGCAGTGAACCTGGTCATCATCCACTTTGTATAGAGGAGATGTGTCCTGAGACTGGAAAACATATGGACTCATGGGCAGTGGCCAATGGCCTGGCCAGTTGATTAAGAGCCTGAGAAAAGAAAGATTGAAGACAGGGAGGTCTGGAGTAGAAGCACACAGAACGACATATAGGAGTAGGGGTATTTGCATTATACTTCAAGACCCATCAAAAGCATTCATCACATAAGATGCACTAAACAACTAAGTAGACCAAATGAATTGGCCAGTTGATATTAGCTAGACTTTGTCAGAAGCCACCTCAACACTGGCACAATAAGCACTTGACAAAAATGACCATGGTGACAGATGGATGCTACATATGCACCCAACAGCATGAACTCCAGTGACCAAGGCCAGTCTAGCTATTGCTGCCTCCAAATGCCCAGCCTGCCAGCAAAAGAGACTAAAGGTGAAATTCCAGTATATCACTATTCCTCAAGGAGACTGACCAGCCACATGGTTATAAGTTGACTACACTGGATCTCTGGCATCTTTGAAGGCCAGCAATTTGGTCTCACAGTAATAGATATTTACTAATATTACAGTTATAGATTTGCCTTTTCTGCCCACGGATCCACATCTGGGGCTTACAGAGTGTCTATTCCACAGACATAGAATCAAATACAAAGTGTAAAATCTGACCAGGGAGCCATTTCACAGTGAAGGAGGTCCATGAATGGATCCATGACCATGGGCGCCACTGGTTGTGTTACATTTCACACCATCCTGTGGCAGCAGGCCTCATGGAACACTGGAAAGACCTGCTGAAATCATGGCTGAAGACCAGCTGGAAGATAATACTCTGCAAGGATGTGGTGCCATCTTCCAGGAAATGGAATATACTGGATTAGAGACACTGTGCCCCAGTAGGAATACTAAATGGGTATGGGAACCACAGGATGGAAGCCTTTATGGATCAATTACCATCTTTACGAATGCCCAATCAGGGAATTTTCCCCCCTGAAACTATGGGCTCTAAAATTCCTGGTCCCCAAAGAGGTACTCTCTGCTGCAAGACACAGCAAAAAGTGCCAGAGTACTAAAAGGTACAGCTGTGTTCAGGAACAGGCAAAAAGAAAAGTCACATTTGGCAGGGTTAATTGATCTTTATCCCCAAGAGGAGGTAAGATTGCTGTTACATAGTAGGGGGAGAGAGGTGACCCATGTGGGTACTTTATGGTATTCCCTTGCTTAGTCATGGATGGATGACCATGGATGGACAAATGCAGCAACCTTGGACTAAGAAGAGATGATCTCGGACCATTAAGAAAGCTACCTGTGTTAGGAGAGGTGAAGGCAAAGGGAATTTAGGACAGATGGTGGTAGAGGGAGAGGATGTGTAGAGTTAAAGTACCAAGACCAACCGTAGTGACAATTTGTCCCCCTAGCCTTCCTCTTCCACGTTTCCCCTCAGAAAAAGAGGCAAACTGCAACCCTGGAGGAGCTGTTGCCCAAATGTGTGTGAAGTGGATCTGCCTAGTGAAAGAAGTGGACCGCTCAGACCCCCCTACAAGAAAGGACATATGGCCCAGCTGTAAGGAGTGTGGTTAACTGACAACTTCCAGCTGTTAACTCCACATCTTTCTTAGCTTTTGAACTAAGGTCACAATCTTCTCATTGCGGCACCAGCCAGTAACTGAGCAAGACTCTAGTACAAAGGCCTGGGCCTTACTGTGTCAGCACAATTGAGGACTTCTCTAATGGACAATTCTTGCTCCAGAGCTCTCCGTGAAGCTGACAGAGACTTTGTCAGATGGGCCTGAGAGTTCCCCCTGCCCAATCCTCTTTTCTCTCCTTTCCTTTCATAGGTTAATCACGAATAAATCTTTACACTCCTAACTTTGTCTCAGTATCTGCTTCTTATTTTTTATCTTTTAAAACAAAGTTCCTATCTTTCAAAAAGTACTAGAAACTCTGCAACTTGCATCCTATTTTTAAAATTGCAAGATACATTAACATATAAAAGTTGCTGAGAATCCTTACAAAAAAGAAACCTGTTATTTTGTTGATTCCAGAACTTCCTAAAATAATTTGACCATGAACCCCTTCTCATCCTAACACCCATAACATCCCACAGATGTCATGTACTATGAACACACTTTGAGAAATACTAACGCAGTGGCAGCTTACCAAATTTCAAATATAGCCCGCAAGAAAAAATAAACAATCTCTGAAAACTTGTCCTGCAGACACAAATCTATAAAACAAAAGCATCATGTCAAAATGAATAAGAAACTTATACAAGTTAACTTATCCTAATTTATTGCATCCTTGGAAATTTTGGGAAACATGTTGAGATTAAAATTTTAAGCTCTTTTACAAGTATTTTCATCAGTAATTTCCCAAAATAGGACAGTTAACTACCTTAGATTCTTTCATATTTTTTTAACTAAATTTACTTCTGGGTAAATTTATTTTACTTTAAATATTTCTCAGGGTCTTGTATCTTTTCTCTCCATTTCTACTTTCCTCAACTTATACCCTCTGAGTCAAACAAGGTTTGGCTTATTAATCTAACCTCCAATTACTTTGTCAAAGATCTTTCCTTAGTCCCTGGCTACCAAACATTTTGAATCTAACCTCTGAGATCCTATAGCACATTTTCTCCTCATATTGTACACGTAATCTATTTATCCTTTTTTGCATGTATGTGTCTTTTCCTGGAGCAAATTATTAACTCTTCAAAGACAGAAATAAAGTCTTAGAAATCTTTACGACTTCAACAACTAACATGGTTCATGTCATGATGACTTTCCTTTCCCTTCCCAAGTCATCTCAATTTGTCTTTTCTTTTATTCATACAAAAGTCTGCTTGAGATCATTGCTATATATCTTCTCAAAAGCCAGATGATACACAACCTTATTATTCTATTTGGAATCACCTCTCATCGTGGCTGTATATGAAGAACAAATATTCTTTTTACTCTCTGGAGAGTATAGTGCCTTCCAGACCACAGATAGGTACAGTCACATGTTCTCTTCAGGTATATCCAACCAGAGCACCATACCCACATGATACTGGGTCACTGTGCACACTGTCTTTACAGAAAAAGAAGTAAATAAGATTCAAAATACTAGATGGCTGAAGGGACCATATAATTTATCATCTAAACCAGGATGCTGCTGAAAGTGAAAGAGGCTACTATTAATAAATAAACCACGACAACAGACAGAAATTAGTAGCATCCCAGCAACCCCACATTCTCTCTACTGAAAAGCAACAGAGATTGTGTGCACAGGCCCAAAGGTGAAGGACAAGACCACCTAATGCCTCATCCTTTTCCTCATTCCTTCAAGAAATATTTATTCAATACCTTCTGTGTTCCAGGTTTTTTGCTAGGCACTGAGATGAAAAATCAGAAACAAGGCAAATACAGTCCCTGCCTTTGTAGAAGAAATAGAGAACAAGGGAACAAATACATAACAAAAATAATTATAAATTATGATTTTTAAATGCTATAAAGGAAACAAAAGGCTTTGGAAAAGAAAGGAAGCTACCTGTTCAGGAAAGACCTTTCCGGAGTGGTGACATTTGAACTGTGACTTGAAAGCTGAGTATGATTAGTGACGGGGTTTCTGAAAGGTGGGAAGTAGGGGAGTGTTCTGAGTTCAGACAACAACATGTGCAAGGGCCCTGAAGGAGGAAAATTTGGTCAAAGTGCAAAAATGAAGAAGACTTGTTTGTTTATGGTTTAGAGAAAAAAAGAAAAATTGTCCAAAGTAGGCTGGAGAGGTCAAAAGTCTTGCATTTTTTATCTAGAACTCTCCAGTGAAACGACAATAGGACCTTAACTGCCAATGCTTACAGCAAATTCAGTAAGCATTTACTCTTCTGTCTCCTTTTAGCAAAAGCCCATCCAAAAAGGTAAATTAAGTCAAAGATGGAAAAATGTTACTGAAACTTAGTAAAAATAAACTGTGCTCATTTCCTCCTCTATTGCCATGCCGTAACAAGGAGGGTAGAAAAGGAGTGAATACGTTTATAGTAGCAAAATGAGTGCAAAACCACATGATACACTTTCTTATTGGGTGTCGCTATGTTTATCTTGCAGGATTGAGACCTGATGTCTCTTTATTCGGCATCTTCAAAAATCCTTCTGGTCCCTGATTTTCCCAAGTGACCACAGAATGGGCAAAAATTCTAGACAATTTACATAGCACTTGTGAGTTTGAATAAGATGCAAATTTTAGATTGCAAAATTATTGACAGAGAAGCAGAGTACATATCTTCTACCAAAAAGTTTGATGACATATGAATATAAAGTTGGATGCATACTTCTGAGTATCTGGGGTTTTATCAATAACCAAAGAAAACACATATCCAAGGAAGTAATTAGAGGTCAGAGAAAAGCCATTTTCGAATTTAAAAAAATAAACAGTATTAAGTCTAAACATGAATTAATTTTAAAAGAAAAGAGACTCCAGTATAATTTGGGGGTCCAGGAAAACATTGATCTTTATTCTAGTATTTTGGGTTCAGCAAAAATACATTTTGCCAAACGTTTTCCCCCTTAATTGAGAAAAGGCATGCATATTTCAAAGGAAATTTAATCCATATGTTTCTGATTCATTTACACTTAATTCATCAAAATGTTGTTTTGTAAGACTTATTTGGTGTCCAAGAAGTCTTATAAGACTCTTCTCTTTGAACCAGAAAGCGTTGCTTTGCCAGGACTAAATGGAACTTTATTTGCAAAGAGAGGAGTTGGTGTTCCTGTAGGAAGTTTGGCCCATAAAATGGATTCTACTCTTAGAGTGATGAAGTCAAGAGTTAACAGGTAATGCTTAGAATTAACAGGGAGGCTTTTGCAAGATAAAGAGAAAACTATCAAACAACACTTTCTAGTGAAACAAACTCATCATTCTGTTGTTGAGAAGCAGTTTTTGTTTCTGTTTTTTATTATGGAAAACCATTCCAATGTTTCAAAAAGAAAATGAAGGACTTTGGTCCTTAGCATGGAATGTTATACTTAGTTATTAGCCATGAATAAATATGTTATTTTATAATACAATAGCAAAAGTGTATTTCCTCTGGTATTTCAAGCATTTTGTTATACAGATTGTGAGCTTCCTCAATACCTTCATGCACTGCACTACTTGTTTTGGACCTTGAGAATGCTATTCTTTATCTAATGGATGTTTGAGTTTTTCCACTAAACAGTAGGATTTTTCTCTTTGGGCATCTGCATTCTTCACTTCCAAGACTTCTTATATTGGTTCTTCTGCTTTTTTTTTTTTTTAATAAGCATGCAAAGTCTCTAAATGTAAAACCATGTTATCCTGTGATGCATTTACTGTTCTTATTAACTTGATTGTGCATATATTATGGCAAAGGTTCAACGTACCTTTTCCAATGATCCAAACAACATGATGCAGTTACAGTGCAATTTCTTGATAGATGTAGAAAGCCTACAGTCTCTTGAGTGACAATGAGACACAGAGATCTAAAAATACAGACCTCATCAGATTTAAAATAATTGAAGATTTCCTATAATTGAAACCATAAAATAGTTCATTGAAAATAACTTGAACAAAAATGGTTGTGTTAATATGTTTTCAATAATTTAAACCAAAAAAAGCCCAGTGATTTGAAAAAATGCATACTATAGTATTATTAGATAACATTATGAACACTCATGAATACCATATATATATATAGTAGATGTGTATATTTAGTGATACAATTGTTTTAACTCTTTTTTAATTGAAAATACTTGAGATCATAAAACTTTAAATAAGTCTCAATTTCCTTTGAAAAACTTTCCAATTAACCACACAAAAAATTTCACTAAGTGCAACCAGCAAATTAAAAGCAAAGGTTAGTGAATACTGGAACTTATTGAAAGCCAAGTATGCAAACAAGACCCTCAATCCTAAAGGGTTTATACGCATAATGTAAAGCATAAGAATTAGAGCTTACAGGAGAATTAATATATGCATATTGAAGTAATACTAGCTGTTATAATAAATAAATGCCCAGGTATATAATGACTCTGACATGACAAAAATGTATTCTTCACACACATACAATACTAAAGGGATATTCCTGATTATCAGGAGGCTGTATTCTAAGCAGGAATATTGGAACCAAGACTCTGTATCTTGTAACTCCACACTTTCCAACAAATCACCTCTAAGATTATCGTGCTTGTCTGCATCAAGACAGTAGAAGAGGAAAGAGCACAGAGCATCACATTTGAGGAGATTTTATGGCCTAAACCTAGGAATGGTACCCATTACTATTTACATGCCATTGGCAAGAACAAACTCACCTGACCACACATAATTGCAGTTGAGGATGGCAATGTAACTAGTGGGCTGCAGAAAGAAAAGGAAACAGAATGGAAGAAAAGTAACTACTCTGTTTGTGATAACATGTAAAGTGCCTAACACCCTTCCAGTTATGTAATAAATACTCAGTAAATGTCAGCTTTTACCATTATTTATTAAGTTTCTCTTAAATGAATACATTTCACTTGGGGAACACTAGCCTCATTGGTGAATACATATTTTTCTATATATTTACTATGTTAAGTGGCTGAGAGAAACTCACATATGTTAAAAATTAAAACACAATAGCAAAATTTTTAGAGGATAAATTTAATACATTTAACGGCTAGATACATGAAAGAGGATTCTAAACAAAAGAGTTTTCATCCATGTACATTTTTTAATGATACTGCGCTAAAAAGAACCAAACAGGCCTTTCTCAGACATCAAATGTTCAATGATCCAAGCTTAGTAGATGAGAACAAAATCCTTTCTTAGACAGATGCATTTCAAATCCTATTATAGCAAACCACAAGCTACCATACAAATTCCTTCGCTACATTATCATCCTGTTGCAAAGCATACAGCTTCCATGGTGCACAAGTCGAAAATTATTTTGTTGTACGTATTAAGTTCCCATTGTAATATTGTTTTCTATAATGGAATAAGGCCCATACTGATACACAAATACCTTCACATCATTTTCTTCAAGTAAATATAAAAAACTACACCTATCTCTAAGGGCAATGCAGAAAACCTTTTAAAAAGATCATTCCTTCCTGATTAAAGAAATTATTTTTTGAAAAATCTAAAGTAAAAGAATAGTTCAAAATTCTTCAGGGCCTATCTGGTTCTACTGGTAAAGCATTGCAAATCCAAGGGGCAGATTTAAGCAGCTTTAAAAAGAGTTAGTTAATTAAAATCACCCTTCTCTTAACTTGCCTCTTTTTCTGCCTCTTTAGTTGGCCCAACTCATCCATTAGTATAATATTAAACAAATGAAAGCCAAAAGGAAAAATGAAGCAAGGTTCTTTCTATGCATATTTCTAAGACCAGGCAGTGTGTGCTCCAAAACCATGTCTACAAGAGCCAAAATTGTGAAAATAAAGCAGCTTTTTTAGCTGATTGAAAACTACTTGAATTCAATGCTGGTTTTACATACCAAAAACAATCCATATCCTTGGAGTTCTAAAAGCAATAGCAAAGCAGGCACTACTAAATACAGCACTTTTTTCTACATACAAGTATTGAGGAGCCTCTAAAACACACCAAAAAAAGCAAGTTACGTCTTACACATTATTTTCACATTATCTTCTCCCAATGACTTGTTAACCTTGGAAAAATAAAGCTTTTCTGAATGTCCCTAACAAACTTGGCTTCCTGATCATGTGATCAGAGAACACAATACACTCTGGCTTTCATTAGTTTGAGGATAACTGTGAGTAGAACTTACAACAAAAAACAATCTCAGTTACTGATCTTGTTCTGTCATCTGGACCGAACAGTGTTAGTGTCAACAATTGCAATAAACGCCGTGGCTAGGGCTAATGTAAACATTTCAGAAATCATGTGCTTAATATCGTTGTTCAGAAGTTGGACCAAGCTATGACTAAACTCTTCTGCCCTCTAGACCGCAGGCTAGAGAATGACTTTGATATATTTCCAAAAAGAAAGTGTATCCAAACCTGCAAGATGAGAGAAAAGTAAATATTCCTGGCACTGGAAGTGGATGTAGCAATAGGTGCCTTTTGTGGGTGGATATGTGCAGAAGGTGGAACACAGGGCAGTGATGCCCTGTGTGCAGCGGGTGGGAGGCCTTCTGTGGGTCCCATTGTTATGAAAGTCAAGTCATAAAAGTAGACACTGTTTACTTCTGCAGTGGCGGTTCTTAGGCTCTAGCTCCTCCTCTAGCTGCGTTTTTTAAAATAGCTCCATGCCATTCCTATTATGTGCAGGCTTTCTTTAGACCAGGGCAAGACAATGGAAAACAAACCTAAACAAAAGCAAATGGAAACTAAATGCTTTGGGTTTTCTTTATAAACATGTCAGACACAAGGTAGGTAATTATGTTCAAATGAAGAAATAATTTGCTGGATCACTGTGCCCATGTGAGAATTTTGATGTCACTTATAAGATCATAATATTCTTTTTAGGGTGTTTTGTCATCTCTGTTTCTATGCAGCCAAAGATACTTTTGAGCTTCATGTTTATTCCCAAGAATAATAGTTTAGTCCCAAGTCTAACTCTGGGAAAAGGATTGAGTAAATAGAATGGTATCCTTTCTATCACATTTTCCATGGTATGTTTACCATCCCTGGACTGAATCTCAATAACTAGGGCCTTTCCCCTTCTATTTCCAGATTTTCTAAGTTAGAAGAATGGAATGTGCTCTCCTTTTTCATAATTACATTTGGAGGCCCTTTACTGAGAAATTACTTTCTCAATAGCTCGGTCGTTTTTGCCCAACAGAACCTTGAGAGGCAGACCAATAGGGAATTGGGGCCCATATTTGGCAGATGAGGAAATAGGAGGCAGTAAATGTCAGAGCCAGGATTTGAACCTAGGGCAAAAGATGCTAATCACCACACTCTTTCCATTACACTATAATATCTCTACACAAATGTAAGGAGCTAAATTATAATAACCCTGGCTTTGCATCTAATCTTCACAGCCTTTCCATGACTTATAGTGGCTCAGACAGGAAGTGGCCAGAGCATGCCCAGAAAATGCACAAAAAGTCCACTCACTTAGGTCCTTCACAGAATGGTCTTTTCTAGAAATCTATGACAATAACCAATTAACAATATTGTCCACCTATTATACATACTGTACATTATCTCCTCAAAACCCCTTCAAAGTTCTAAAGATCAGTATAATTGTATTCTTCACTTATATAAGATATAATGAAACTCAAAAAAAAACTAATTTGACAAGATCATCTGCTACTGATTGGCAGAGCTAGGGTTTGAACCTGAATATGTCTGAGTGCAGAGCACATACTTTTGGCACCAGACTACCCTGCCATAACTCACAGTCGCTCAAAGACCATGAAGCCTGCACTTAAAATGAGCCAAATAAATAAGGAACTATCAGAACTTCTCACAGATCTTTAGCAACTTGTTCAGCTCATTATCTCATTCTAGATCTTCTTTTCTCTCTGTACTTAGATCGACCATGATGTTTCAGAATAACTTTTTTTTGTTGTCTTCAGTCTTGGGAAGACCACATTCAACTAACACCTACAGAGCTAGTCCTCTGTCTTGTATCAAGTCACTATTTAATTCTCCTCTTCCTCAGCCTAAAAAGTCACTTGATAAGTATTCATTAAATGACTGCTGTGGTCCAAGCACTGTGCTACACATTGCAAAGTAAGAGCAAAATCAAAGACATTGAACCACCTTCAAAGAGCTCAGCTAGAAATGCATGATTTCAAATGATAGCAGAAAACATTCATATGCTCAACTCAAAAGCACTTAAAAAGTATAAAATGTTCAAAAAAGAGAAAGATGCACTGTCAGGAACTCTGTAGTCCTGGTTAAGAAAGAACATTACAGTAGTTGCTGTTAACTTTAGTACTTACCACTGTACTTAGATACAGAATCTATGAATGTTTACTAGTTAAAAAAATTGCTTCCCCAACCATGCGGGGATCCAGAGAAGTTACTGAATTGCTTTCCACTCAAAATTCTCTTCTGTCTCTCTTCAATCTAAATTCTTCTAGCTCAGGTCATACCCTTTATATGAAGCCTCTGCTTGTTTCCAATCACCAATCTCATTTCCTCCACGTCTAAAAAAAATTTTGTCTATTCCACATTTAAGCAGAAATCTTCAGATTGCAAATGACAGAAGAAACTCAAATTAGCTTAGGCAAAAAGGAAGATTTATTGATTTGTATTTACAAAAATTTCCTGTAAATTCATTATAACATGCAATTGTGAAAGAACAAACTCTCTTACCTAATAGAAATAATTACTATGTCACTAGACATTTTTTGTTCATGAGGAATAAAACACAGGTTTGATTTTAGTTTCAACAAAATTTTTCAACTTGTAAACTATGCAGTTGAAAATATAGTGAAAAAATAATAACTTTATTTCTATTTATTTATGTATTTTTCTGAAAGGAGAATCTGTCTTTGCCAGTCGAAATGCCCTGACATAGGTAATACCCTCTATATCCTCTGGCTGCTGTGGTTCTCAGCCTTGGTTCATTGGAGAAACCAACATCACAGTCTTCCCACTTCACTACCAGACCAATTCAATCAGAAAGAGAGCTGGGCCTTAGACAACAGTATTTCTTAAATGCTCACCACGTGATTCTAATGTGCAAGGAGGGTTGAAAATCCCTCTGCTGTCTAGCACCTACATTACACCCATGTGATGTAAATCTTTGCTAGGTCAAAGATTTAGCAGTACTTCCCCGTTAATAGGCAAAGGGATGGGGAGCTAATGTTGGCTACTAGAAGAGGGTAAAACAAGAAGAAATGATTAACTAAAGAATTCAGACATACTTACTTTTCTTACCAAATCGGCAATGATTCTTGGCCATAGTACCCAGCAACAATTTGCAGTTTTGCAGTAAGGATCTTTTCCCAACCATAAAATTCTAGAATATTTATGTGTCCTCCATTCTTCATTTTTTTCATGATTTTGTGTCCATGAAATTAGCTAGGGAATTATTTACCCCACAGGCTTTATGGAAAATATGAATTGGAAGTTTTAAACTACTGCCTACTATGGCAGAGAAAGGCAGAATTGAACATACAGTATTCTGACTTCAAACACCACAGCCAGTTTGATAGGTTGTTCCACATGTTGCTCTGAAGCAAAAGGCCAAACACTTGAGGTTATTAAAGGGCAGTTATTTTAAGGGGCATATTAGTGAGCCACATGAAATGACAGAGCTATAAAGTTGACCATAAATGTCACTTGTAGTTAAAGACACTGCATGCATGGTGGTTCATTTAAGAAAACATAGAACTGCATTAGAAGGAGAATAGCAGTTTAGCTACTGTTTTATTCATAGGTTACTAGTAGCAAAAATAATATTTTGTGGAAGAAGGGAGTCATTGACATTGACTGCATTGCAGAAAAAAAGCCTGAAAATGTGGCAGCTGATTGCTTAGGGGTTTTATTTTCCGCCAGCCGAAAGGGATTACATGGCTGCTGCCCTGGCTTTGCTACACGTACCTTGACTCCATAGCCGTTGCTGACATAGGAAGAAAATCTATGTCTTTAGAATCAACGACTTGCTCTCAGTGGCCCAACTGGCAGAAAATAAAAATAAACAAACAAAAACCTCTTATTTTGCAATATTAGCAAAGAAAACACTGACCTTCCACCTCCTACCTAATCTACCCCCAATTGCTTCTTTGACACTATGCCTAGTAAAATTAAAAGGGGTTTTCAAAAGAAGGAAAGAAACATCTGCTTGGACTTCAGATTCCCCTCCAAAGCAGAAACCAAGCCTATAAAGGTTACATGTTTCAACGAGCCATGCAAGGCGAAGGAGAAAGTTCAACTGCTTATCCCATTTGACCTTGGCTTTAACGCAGGATCACGTTGATCCTGATGGAGAGATTAAAACGCCAAGTCCAGAACCGCTCACAAAGCAAATTCACAAGGGGAGTGCTAAGAGTTCTTTGGCACTCCTACTTCATATGGAATTAGCGGGGACAATCCCAGGCCACAAATGTAGCAATATTTTAACTCGGTGTGCAAAATTTCAAAGATAAAGCCTGAGATTGGAGGCAGTACTGAACTTTTCCAACACTGCTTTCCTAGTAGTCTTTGTCAAGAAAATACAGACATGTATGAGAGCTGTTGAAAAGATTTCTTTTTGGAGGGAAAAAATGAAGGTCATTAGGATCATGAAAGGTCAAGGACAAAGGTGGGGGTTGGTAAACATTTTCGATTATATATCCCTACTCTAAATTGTGAAATCATGCTACCCTCAGTGAAAATCACTTTCACAGTTCAACAAAATGGCACATAAATGGTCACTTCTTTCCTTAGTAAACAGTAAAGCAGTTTTGCATAATAAATCAGAAATATAAACTTCAAACCTAAAATTTTGAAAATATTAGCAAGAAAAGAAAGATCAGCAACAAAGATCTGTGTTGGTCCATTAGTCCATCTTTTAAATTGTTCGCATAGAAAGCACCTGGACACATGATCTGGACAAATTGAGTTCCAGCTCCACCTCGCCACTATCTGACTGCAACCTCAGCCAAGCTTCTCATGTTCTTTGGGCCTCAATTTCTTCATCAGTAAAGTGAAAGGGTTGGTGTAGGGGAAGTCTGGAACCAAAGTATTTGTAGATTCTATAGAAGTTGTACAAAGCTGTTCATGAATTCCACGCCTCCATTCTCAACTTGATATTTTTCTTGACTAGCCCAACTCATAGAGGTTTCTCCCTCTTTTCCTTTCAGGCTACTCATTAGTTCTCTCACTGATCTAACTCTTAACTTAGCCTAATATTCTTTAATTGATCTAATGCCTTCTCTCTCCATGAGATTGTAAATTCTCCTAACGTACAAATAATTTATTTTTAATTATATCTCTTACTGAAATTAAAAGACTGTTATGCACATGGTAGATGTTCAGCACATGAATTTTATATAAACGTATGAGTGAATGAATGTTTGGTGCTTAATAAGTATCAATTTAATTGACCAGTCAGAATTTTGGGGGATGAATCAGAAAAATAAGGTGAGCATCAGTGAATTCTAGAAAACAAGATCTAGTCGTTAGAAGACCAAAAATTTGCCTAGACTGCACTTATTAGACTGTAAGAAAAAATATTCACATAGCCACTTTAAAATCCCTATATTATACCTGCTTTGACAGAATCACTGAAGGTATATATCTCATGTGAAAATCTGAAAGATATGTAATAAAGTAAATTAATTGACATCAAAAGCATTTGTTGTTAGAATATCTTTTTTCATAAAAACAGTAAGAGATTCTACATCTTCCTAGTCCTTATTCATGTACTTAATTTCTAATGTTTTCTGAGTCTTTATTTTATTTATTAATATAAAAATGCTTAACTGTATTAAATATACCACCATTTAAAATGACTTAAACTGTCACATTTTTTTTCTTTTCCTATTAACACTTAATTCATCACAACTAGGATAAATTTTTTGGCCTTCTTTGTTAAAATTATCTACTGTTTTCATTCAATTCCTACAAAGTATATACTAAAGAAAAACTTTTGAGGGCATTGGATGTGAGAATTAATGCACTTATGGATTTTACCAATATTACTGGTTCCTGTAGCCAGATACTTTCAGTGTGTATCATACCACAAGTGTTTACGTCATAAGATTGGAATAGAGAAATAGTTAACTACCATTGACAAAGGAGAAAATAAGAGGCTCTTGACATTTTAAGTGTCTTGCAGCATCACCAGGAACAAGAGATCTCTCATACTAGCATATGGAAAATTTTATTACTTGCTAATTAGATTTTGCCATCCCTCCATTCTTTACTACATAAACACTAATTTTATCCTATGCACAACTTCAATTAGTTTTTTCTATGCTAATAGCTAATGAGATATAGCATGCATTTTTCTCTCCTAAATTGTGGTTATAAGCTTATATTGAGAAGGAAATACATAGGGAAAAATCGTAGCTGGTTGATTTGAATCAATCCCTAAAAGAAAGATGTCAAAAGACAATGAAGACCCACAAATTAAGTAAGCAACAAATATGACAACCTTGCTTTATGTGTTATATATTCAGCCAGTGGCTGGGATTTGAAGAAACAAATGTTTCCTTCATGTGTGGTTTTCAGTTTCCTGTTAAAGTTTATTATTGTACATTTTGATTGTGACTAAAATGTATTTTGAAATACAGTATTTGTTCATCTCATCTAGTCACACCAAAATCATCGAGTCCCCAAAACAGTTGAGTTTATTATAAGCTGGTTAAAATCACACACACACATACACACACACACACACACACACACACACGTGACCACAGTACTTTTAAAAATCCCTCTTTGTCATTAGAGCTTTGTTTTGGAAAGATTTTCCCTCTTTCCATATCCCTACCTTAAAAGGACAATTTCAATTCCAAGTGCCCCAGATAAATAGGAACACTGACAAAGGCAGTCAAACAGAAATCAAAGCCAACAAGGATAACACATGGCATACACTTGCCCTTCATGTCCTTTAATGATTGAGTCCAGCCTGGATCACACCCAACATGTGGTGTATGCCAGCTGAGGCTCACAATGCTCAAGTCATAAGCCTGAACTCTAGGCAAATCAATAGAGAGAAGTGGCCAGGAGAGCCGGATCACAACTGTGATGTATCTTCTGGCCTTGACTATGAGACATGTCTACCAGAGTAACTCAGAGTCACTGAAACAGCGGAGCTGTTAGGCATGTTTATCAGATTGTCCCAAGTTTGATATGACAGAAACAGCATGTTCTGCTATTCAATGAACCCATTGGTGTAAATACCATTCAAGCAGCTCATGAACTTCAGTGAAGATCTGTTTACTTTGCACGTAACAGAAGTAGGAGACTTTTTTGGGGATATTTTTGCTTGAAAGTACAGAGAAAAAACTTAACTACTGACTGGATCTGACATAAAAAGAAAGGAAAGCAGTTGCTCGGAACACAAAATACATCTCTGTAAAGTCAGTTGTTTGAAATAATCCTTTAGTGACTATCAAATAGAATCCTTTGTATGGGATGAGACTTGGTTGATCCCTTCTAAAAAGTATAGCATTAACTCATTATTCACCTAGAATATGCAGCCCAAGAATCATTTTAAGCAACTACATGATAAATCAGAAAACTGAACCTCATTATAGACTATAAATTTCTCAGAAAATAGAAATTCCTTCCAAGAATAGCCCTTTCTTTTTCAAATGAAATTGTGTAGCATTATGCTTGAAACTGAGTAAAATCTCATAGCGAAAATGAAGTAGATAGAGAAACAGCTAACTGAGAGAAATGAACACTCTCAAACATTAGTATTGGGAGTGTAGCACGATACAGCTTATCTGGAGGACAATGTGGAAAAAGTTAGCAAAAGCCTTAAACATGTTTAAAACTTTTACAGTAATTCCACTTCTAGGAATTTTTTCTAATGAGTAATCTAAGAGACAGAGGGAAGTATATAGAATAGCATTCATTGTGGAGTTAATATTGGAAATAACCCTGATGTCCCAAAATAAAAAATTTGTTAAATAAAAATGCTATATCCAATGGGATAAAACACTATTTAGTACTTTAAAATGATGTCATAAAAAATTTTTTAACAGCATTAGAAAACGTTCTTGATAGGCTGTTAAATGGAAAAGCCAGCTATAACACAGAAGGACGATATGAACATAATTTTTAATTTATGTAAATATATATGAAAAAGACTTAGCATATGTCCTATATATCAGCACTGTCTAGTAGAAATACAGTGCAAGCCACATATGTAATTTTTAATTTTCTAATATTCACATTAAGAAAGTAAAGAGAAAGAGGTAAAATTAATTCTAGTAATATACTTTATTTAACTCAATATATACAAAATATTATTTCAATGTGTAATTGATATATAAATTATTAACAGGATATTTTATATTCTTTTTCAAACTAAGACTTTCAAATTCGGTACATATTTTATACTTACAGCCCATCTTATGTCAGATTAGCTATATTTAAAGTGTTCAATAGCCACACGTGACTAGTGGCTAACATATTGGGACTTAAGATTATGAGAATATAGATTATTCCTGTTTTCATCTTTATGTTTTTCAATACATTCTACTTTTTTTAATTTCAGAATATTACAGGGGTCTATCTAGAACTCAGGAAAATCAGCATTCTACTTTTATAATCAATATATATATAATCAGAGAAAAATCAATATTTTAAAATAACCAAACACAAGCAGCAGGACAAATGGAAAAAATATGGATTTCAGAATTAGAGACCTATATTTAGAGCGTTCTGATTCTACTACTTTGTCTAATTTATGTGTTGCTCTCCTTTGAGTAACTGTAGTCCAACAGGTCATGTGTAAATCCTTTGTATAGCTGATGATAGACTTGCCCAAAGTCAGGGAAAATGGTGATATCGAGGGAAATTTTATGACTGGCCAAAGTGGGATTAACTGAACTAGTTTAAGACTATCCAATTTATGCCTATTACATATATGCTGAGTGGAAGAATAAACAAGTAAAATTTAACACCAGAAAGAATTGTTTTCTTTGTTATTGTTAAACAGTTTTAAAGTTGCCAACCATATCATACAGGGCAAAACAAGCCATACAAATTCTTGGCTAATATATAAGCAAACTCAAATTCCATAAATGTGTTAGTATTAAGCTTTGCTGATTTCTAGAAATATAGAATCCTTATTTGAGTCCAACTTCACACCACTAAATTTATTTTAGACTTTGTAATTTGGAGCTTAATATGTTCAACATGGTCTCATGACTCACATGGCTCAGGTTAAACTTCCCATCTTCATACCCCTCTTGTCTGTTTTTTCCACTCTTTGCCTGCTATTATTTGGTGACTATGAATACAGGATCTCTAAGGCCAGTTTCAGAGACATGTAGTGTTTAGTGTTTGGATAAAAATTTAATTCAGGAAGGTATGGTGCATTTCAAAGAGCCTGGACTTGGAAACAGGAAACAGAATTTTATAACCACTAGATCTGCCTGACAAGAAACGCTAAAGGTATCCTTCAAGTTAAAACGAAATTATGCTAAATAGGTACACAAAAGCACGTGAAAGTATAATGCTCACTAGTAAAGGTAAATAGATAGAAAATATCGTAATTCTGTAACAGTTGTATGTAAATCACTTTAATTCTGGTATCAAAGTTAAAGAGAAAGGTATTCAAAAAATTATAACCATAAAAATATGTTAATGGATACACAGTATAAAAAGATATAATGTGTGACATTAATAAAATAAGGTGGAGGGAGTAAAAGTGTAGTTTTCCTATGTGATTAAACTTAAGTCGTTATCACTTTAAAATATACTATTATAACTGTAAGATGTTTCATGTAAGCCCCATGATAAGCACAAAGAAAATACCTACAGTAGGTGTACACAAAAAAAAAGAACAAGGAATCAAAGCCTATCAATACAAAATGTCAACGAAAACATGAAGAGAGCAAGAGAGGAAAAGAGAAACAAAAGAATTACAAGACTAAGAGAAAACAATTTACAAAATGGCAATAATAAGCCTACCTATCAACAATTACTTTAAATGAAAATTAATTAAACTCTCCAATCAAAACATATAGAGGGGCTGAATGCATTTTTTTAAAACAAGATCCAACTATATGCTATCTACAAGATACTTTAGATTTAAGGACACACATAAGATGATAGTGAGAGGATGGAAAAATATATTCCACACAAATGGTAACCACAAGAGAGCAGGCATAGCCGTATTTATATCAGACAAAATAGACTCGAACTGAAAAACTGACAAGAGAAAAAGAAGTACATTACATAATGATAAAAGGGTCCATTCGCCTTAAAGATTCAACAATTACAAATACATATCCAACCAACATCAAAGCACCTAATTATATAAAGCAAACATTGACAGACATAAAGGGAGAAATAGTGACACAATAACACTAGGGGATTTTAATAATGGCTAGAACATCCAGAGAGAAGATCAATAAGAAAACAGGGGATTTGAATGACACCATAGACCAGATAAACCTAACAGACGCATACAGAACATTCCACCCAAAAGTAGCAGAGTACATAGTCTTCTCAAGCACACATGAAACAATCTCCAGGATAGATTACATGTATGTCACAAAGCTAGTTTTAATGAATTTAAGATCCTATTCATAATTAGAATATTTTCTGATCACAATGGAATAAAACTAGAAATTATTTTAAAGCCACTAGGCAGCTCACAAACCAGAGCAGACACAGATTAGTCACTGTAAAAGGAACAAACAAGATGAAGCTGGGTGACGCAACCATTCTGAATGTTAGGAAACACAGGGAGACTGGTTGCAGAGGCTCATTGCCAGGGGGAGCAACGTGACAGAACATTATGTTTACGTAGGGACAGAGTATCATATCACTAATCACAGAATGCATGCAGAGGTAATATTCTAAAGAGGCATTTTGACAATTCTATATCTGGCTGTACATCATTATAAATCTTCAAATTCATCCACAAGCCACATGCATCAGCAGAAAGAAGCTAGCCCTAATATCCCGGTATCATTTTCAGCCCTAGTATTGTCCTATTTTGCTCTGGGCATCTTGAACTTTCCTGATACTTCTGGTTTGGGGCTGTATAATTAGACGTCCTTTTTGTCTTTGTCTCTGTCTTCAGCCTGATGAATAGTGCCCATTAATTTGTCCTGGGATGTGACTTTCGCTTCCCTGTTTCACTCAGATTCTCCCTCAGATTCTGATTTTCACTCAGATTCTCACTCAGATTCATGCTACATCAGATCATCCTGGTACCATTCTGCCCTATCACCCTCACAGGCAGAATTTTAATGCCTTCCAAAGCCCACAAAAAAATTTTAAAAAAATTTATATCATATGGTAGAGCACCTAGGAGCTAGATAGGTGTGAATTTGAGTTTCTGGTTCAGCTAAATGTCCTTCACCTTTAACTTGTCTGATCCTCATTTTATTTGGCTATAACATGGAGATAATGGGCAGCACCTCCTAATTGACTCACCCTGTCCTTTGTAAGTGGAAAGCAGGCAGGTTATTTAATAAATGTTAATTTTGCACTTCTGCTTCATATACAAAGGTCTTGCATTAATATATTCAACAAATATTTATAGATTACCTATTGTGTGCATATACTATTCTAGGCACTAGAGATACACAGTTGATAAAGATAGAGTTCCTGCCCTCAGAGAACTTCCACTAGCATGTAGAGATAGACGATAAACAAATTAACCAGCAAATAGCATATCAGATGATCAGATGATGACAATTTCTACAGAGAAAGATAAAATAGAGTGAGGGAGATAGAGAATGAGGTATATATAGTTCTTTTATATAGGAAGACCAAGGAAAGTGACATTTGAATAGATTCCTAAAGTATGCAAGAAAGCGACACACATAACCTTTCAGAAAGAGGGAATGAAAAGTGTAATAAAAAAGCACTGAAGCAGGGGCATGCTTGGCATGTTTGAGAAACAGCAAAGCATCCAGTGTGACTGGAACTCAGTGAGCAAAGAGAGAATAGTAAAGGATGGGCTCGGTGAGGTCAAATGATCAGATTACATATGGCTTTGTCGACCGTGATAAGAACTCTGGCTTTTACTTTGAATGAGGTGGAAAGTCACTGGAAGATTTTGAGCAAAGACATGATCTGATATATTGAAAAGATCTGTGTGGCGGTTGTGGCCTGGATACAGATTGGAGCCATCAATGCAATCTAACCCAACAGCTATATGGCCGAGTGCTATGCATAATACAGTCATCAAGTAGTAAACTCCATATCCTATTGTTGGCCAAGATTGTGACTCTACCATAACTCCCACAAGACTTTTTGTAGTATTTATTTTCAAAAATAGTCTTCTGCTTGTATTATAATACCATGTCAATTCTTGGTAATATTTTTACTCAATTAGCAAGTAGTTTTCAAAACATAATTATATACTCATGGTTAAAAATACCTAAACAATCACTATGAAATTTTTCCTTTAAGCTTTTCAATGATTACTTACCCTATTTTATTGAATAATTTGTTTTTTCTTACTCAGTGGAAGTAGGAGGGGCAGGCCTTTTAGACTAAGTCTAGACCTAACTGCTAATCTACCTAACGACTAATCTCGGTGAGCATTTGAACCTGACTGCTGGTAGTGAAGCTTACTGTACATTTAGGCACCATCACCTCATCTGTGAGTGATGATGTAGTTCATCCCCACTTGGAATGGGAAACAAGAAAAGTACAGGACATGATGCAAGGTTGGGAAGCTCTACGGTCAGGTTTGGCACAGCATTTTCAATTTCAACTCAACAAATATTTCTTGAATATATGCAAGTCTTTATACTAGCCCCTAAAAAAGGATAAAGTTAGATAAGGTCACAGATACCAAAGAACTCATTTTTTCTGAAAAGCTGTATATATTCAGAACTTCCTAAATACCACTTTAAATGTAGCTACAAAACCCCTTCAAAAAAAATAAAATTATTTTTGGACTGTCCATCATTTTGGTTTATCCATTCCATGTCACTTCTCCCATAATTAGTGTAGATAACAGAAAGTTAACTTTCTTTTCAAACCAGTTGACCCACCAGCTGGGAAATGGAGCATTTCCAGGTTATAATCTTGATGATTTTAAGACTAGAAAGGATCCTAAAATGCTGTTTAATCCATCTCTCTGCCTGCAGGCAGGACACATCTTCACTATGCCCAGGCAGACAGGACTTAGTGTTTAGCTAAGTTCTATGCCAACATATATATGTCCATCTCTTAGTAGGGAGATTGCATTGCATGATAAGTTTACATGTCTGAAAATATTTCATCTCTACTTACTCAAAAACCGTATAGTAATAAACTCTCAAAGAACTCTTTCAAATGACTATATGAAAGTAGATATTTTTAGGAGTGAATGGCTGTCTTAGGCATTGTAGAACTGGCCATAAATTTTTATTTTTGGATGGAAAACTATAAGAAGGCAGCAAGGCCCTTTCCTGTTATTAAGGCTAAAAGCAAAACAAATATTATTCTAACCTTTGTTGTATTTCTGGCTCGCATTTACTCCACCATATTACTGGACTTTTTCTTGCATTGCCCAATGTTGGGTGTCTGTACTTTTTTCCCCCTACATCTGTTTTTCCTCAAATTCTCTTAAGTTTCTGCACTTTCTATATAACGATCATTTTTCTTCTGTGACTCTTTCTTCTGTTCTTTTGTTTTTATTGATATATATCATTATGCTACATCTTTACATTTTTATTTTTACTCACTTTAAAAAATACTCTTTGTCTTTTTTTTTTTTTCTTTTTCCCTTTTTGTTTCCGTCACTTTTTAAATTCCCACTTTCTCTCCTGCCCTGGTTAATACGAGTCTTATGCCATTTTGAAATATAACCGCAGTCCTTCCACTCTTCCAAGATGTGATCAAGCCTTGGCTTCTCTATCAGTTTGTTAAACAATCATGTAAGTTAGCCAGAAGAGGCAGAAGAGACAGCATCCAAGTCTAGCATCTCAAATTACCTACTGAATTACATAGTTAAGAAATACTGAAATTTTACCACTGCACACTTTCATTTCACATTTTATCTAGGGAGAAAATAAAGTTAGAGTTAGCACCGATTTCAATAAAGGACTTGTCAGGGTGAGAGAAAATTCTATCTCCATTTTTAAAACTACTACATGATTTTTAGGTGGCATTTTATAACTATTGATTTAGAAAAAATATAGACTTTGATTGGCATAGCATTCAGGTCCCCAATGTATTGCCTAGCACCAGCAGTGGCCCAATGGATCCAGTAGACCATTGTCCACTTAGGAGCACAACGTACAGACCCTACCCAACTTATCTCTTCTACCTTATTAGTGTTTCCTATTTAACATGCTGTAATTTCATAACTGACGCAACTGTACAAAGATTTTCATCATGTTGAGGACCATCTCAGCTCATTCAGTGAAATTAATAGTCTCGTTAACTAGAAAAGTTAAATTTATAATAATTGTAGTAGCCAAAATAATAACACCCCATCCCCAAAGATGCCCATGACCTAGCCCCTGGAACCTGTGAATATGTTACCATATATGGCAGAGAGGAATTAAAGTTGCTAATTAGCTGACCATAAAATAGGGAGATGAGCCTGGATTATCCAGGTGGACCTAATGAAATCACAGGAGTTCAGAAAGGAGGCAGGAAGAGGCAGACAGGAGAATCAGAGTCTGACTGATTCAATGTATGACGGGTTAGCCTGCCATTGCTGGCTTTGAAAAGGGAGAAAGAGACCTTAAGTCAAGTAATATAGGCAGCCTATAAAAGCTGGAAAAGGCAAGGAAACAGAGTCTCCCCTAGAGCTTCCAGAAGGAACACAGTCCTGCTGACACCTTCATTTGAGCCCAGGAAAATTTGATGCAGGCTTCTGATCTCTAGAACTAAGGGATAATAAATTTGTGTTGTTTTAGGCCACTAAATCTGTGCTAATTTATTACAGCAACAATAGAAACCTTATTCAATAATAAATGCCATAAACAGTTTTGTTGTTATCATTTTAAATTGCAAAATAATATAAAATCAGGTTAGAAATTTTTTAAAAGTTTATTGTGTATATAAAAGAACAGTGTGAGAATCAATGGACTGAAGGTAGTAAGAATAAACATATGAAAAAACATTCAACATCACTAATCATCAGAGAAATACAAATTAAAAGCACAGTGAGATACCATCTTACATCAGTCAGAATGGAAATTATTAAAAACCAACAAGGATGTTGATGAGGATATGGAGAAAAAGGAAAACTTATGCCCTGTTGGTGGGAATGTAGATTAGTACAACCTCTATGGAAAACAGTATGGAAATTCCTCAAAGAACTAAAGAAACTACCATTCAATCCACAAATCTCACCATTGGGTATCTACCCAAAGGAAAAGAAATCATTATATAAAAAAGACACCTGTGCACACATGTTTATTGCAGCACTATTCACAATAGCTAAGTCATGGAATCAATCTTAGTGTCCATCAATGGATGATTGTATTTAAAAAAATGTGGTATATATATATACACCACAGAATACTACTCAGTCACAAAAAAGAATGAAATCATGTCGCTTGCAGCAACATCGATGGAACTGGAGGCCATTATTCTAAGTGAAATAACCTAGAAACAGAAAGTCAAATACCCCATGTTCTCCCTTATAAGTGGGAGCTAAACAATAGGTATGCACAGTCATACAGAGTGGAAAAATAGTCATGGGAGACTCTAAAAGGTGGGAGGGGGATCAGGGATGAAAAATTACCTATTGGGTATAATGTACACTATTTGCGTGATGGGTACACTAAAGCCCAGACTTCATCAATATTACAAAACTGAACTTACACTGTCTAAATCTGTAAAAATAAATAAAAAATTTTTAAAAAGAACAGTTTGAGAACTGATAGACTGAAGGTGATAAGAAGCCTCACTCACAGCACTTAAAAAGCAGCTTATAAAGTATTTTCAACTTTATTGTGATTGGCTGTTATACATTTACACTCTTTTTCAGGTAAGTATAATAGAAATGTTTAGCTGATTTATCTATAGCTCATTGGTTTAATTTCATTGAATCATGTTGTCATGGACATAAAGTTTATATTTTCTGTTTCATTTGTGATTAGAACTAGCATTTATGGTAAATCAAGTGACAAGTTTTGGGTACATAGCTATGGGCAGTTAGCCTTGGGGTATATCTAAACAGTAGCCTCCATTTTCATTTTCCTTTAACATGTGTAGATTTTTAAATGTGGAAGGAGAAGCAAGATAGCAGATTAAAAACACCTCCAGCCAGAGTGCCTCTGTAAAAAGGAAAGATTTTAGATGAAAGTGAAAAAAACAGTCAGACAAACATAGATTAGATGAGGGTTGGAAGGAAGGGTTCCTAAACCTATAGGAGACCCCACGGGAAGAGGTTGTGGAGCAGAACTGGAAGGAGAAAGGCATTGGCAGGGTCTAAACCCTGAGAGGCTTGGAGACCAGAGACAAGGCTGGGTGGCATGGTTAAATTTCTCCTCCCTTGCATCTCAGACTGCTGGTGGGCTCCTGAGCTGCTAGGGAGACCTCCTGATACCAGCCCAGAGACTGCTGCCACCAGTGAGTGGTGAGCCTCTTGTGCACAGGGTATCAGGCTCCCAGCTCCCTCGAGAAACATCCCACCCCATAGACCCGACCCCATTGGCAGGTGCCATATTGCTTCCTTCTCCCCTTTCCCTACCCTACCCGAGGCTGCTGAGAGAGACAATTTAGCCACCACCCAGAAGCATCCACAGGGTATGAGACCTTTCCTTTTGGGGCCCTGCAGTAGACTGAGGGGTACTTGGACTGTGAGCTCCCTGCCCACCGGCTCTCCCTGGTGCTGCCTGCCTGGTGACTCCAGCAGAGAGGGGCAAACCACCATGAGACAGGGAGACATTGATCCAGCCTGGGCACCCCATGAGTGACTCAAGACCAGCATTCTTTTCCCTGACACAGTCAGGAATTGGTCTCCGGGGCATGGGGATAGGCCTGTAGGCCAGATCCCGTGCACCCAGGTCTGGATCGCATTGCCTGGGGGCACAGAATGGACATTTGTGAATGAGTCTACTGAGGGGTGTGTGCCTTCAGGGACAGATCAGAGTGGGTCTTAGCTGCAGCATGCTCAAGGGGCAACCCTCCTCCCAAGGGAGGACCATGCTCCCAGCTCAGCCTGTGATCCTGGGAAGGGAACCTCCTGGCTCACATAAGAGTCAGGGGAGCTCCCTGGCCTGAGGTCCTGCTTGCCAGCAGAGGCCTGGGAGAAACCACGAAATAGAGGAGGGTGGAAAGGAGTGAGGCCTGCTCCAGACTGACAGACTGTGGGTCTCAGACAGCCCCACCTCCACACACAGACTTTTTGGCTGAGTGGGACCATTTCAGACCCTCCCTGGCAGCTTTGCCCAGAAGCAGAGAACAGACCTCTGAACCTGCTAACAGCATTTGTGGAGCTTGAGGGCAGACTCACACAACCCAGCCCCGCCCAGCCTCACTCCCCCACCTGCCCCTGCTGAGGTGGGGAATAAGGACACACCTGGAAGTTCCAGGGCCCCACCCACCCATGAGGCACTAAAGTTCCTCTCCAGAGGAATGAGAGCTGGGTACAGTACCCAAAACCAAGATTGCAGCTGGCTCCTCCCAGCGAGAACCAAATACAGACAGGGAGGTCAATTTTGCATGCCCTTTTATTGCATTTACGGACTCATTACACAGGGTGTGGTCAAATCTCACCCACAAGCACCACCTACTGGCTCAGAGACTAAACAGGGCATGTCATTGTCTAAACAAAAATCCAAATCTAAGAAGCAACAGCTGCTCCAGATGGGGAGGAATCAGAGAAAGAACTCTGGAAGTACGAAGAATCAAAGGGAAAGCACACACCCAAAGGGGAACACCAGCTCTCTAGCAATGGACATCAACCAAATTCAGAACACTAAAATGACAGAAGAAGAATTTTGAACACGGATTGTAAGAAAACTCAATGATATGCAAAAGAAAATGGATAACCAACACAAAGAAAGCACAAAAAATCCAGGACATAGAAGAAAAATTCACTGAAGAAATTGAAATATTAAAGAAAAATCAAACTGAACTTCTGGAAATGAAGAATGTATTCAAGGAATTACAAAACACAGTGGAAAGCCTCAAGAATAGGGTAGATCAAACAGAAGAAAGAACCTCAGGGATTGAAGATAACAACTTTCAATTAACCAAGACAGTCACACAGAGCAGAGAAATAAGAAAAAAGAGCACAGCCTACAAGAAATGTGGAACTGTGTGAAGAGACCTACCATGAGAATTATGCTCATCCCTGAGAGTGAAGAAGAATATACACAAGGGTTGGATAAACTGTTTGAGGATAGAATGGAGGAAAATTTCCTAGGCCTTGCTAGATATCTAGATATCCAGGTATAAAAAGCTCAAAGGATTCCTGGGAAACTCATTACAAACAGGAAGACACCATGACACATAGTCATCAGACAGGCCAAAATAAACAGGCAAAAGAAGCAGGTAACCTACAAAGGAAAACCCATCAGATAGATTCAGACCTGTCAACTGAGACCTTAGAAGCCAGAAGAGACTGAGGCTGCATTCTCACTCTTCTCAAACAGAATACTGACCAGCCTAGAGCCTTGTATCCTGCAAAATTAAGTTTCTTATATGAAGGAGAAATAAAGGCCTTCTCAGATAAGCAAAGAC
>RJWJ010020248.1:0-29300 GCA_004363605.1 Indri indri | reverse complement strand
TTGATTTTTTATCCTGCAACTTTGTTTATCAAGTCTGGGAGATTTTGATGGAGTCTTTAGGTTTTTCTAGATACAAGATCATATCATCAGCAAAGTGGGACAATTTGACTTTCCAATTTGGATGCATTTTATTTCTTTCTTTTGCCTGTTTGCTCTGGGTAGGACTTCCAGTACTATGTTGAATAAGACTGGTGAAAGCAGGTATTCTTGTCTTGTTCCTGATCTTAGAGGTAGGGCTTTCAGCTTTTCCCTATTCAGTATGATGTTAGCTGTGGATTTGTCATATATGGTTTTTCTTATTTTGAGGTAAGTTCCTTCTATTCCTAGTTTTTTGGGAGTTTTTTATTATGAAGAGATATTTAATTTTATCAAATGCTTTTCTGCATCTGTCTAGATGCTCATATGGTTTTTGTCTTTTAGTCTCTTGATGTGAAGTATCACATTTATTTGTGTATGTCGAACCTCTTTGCATCCCCGCTATAAATCCCATTTGGTCATGGCGTATTATCTTTTTGATGTGCTGTTGGATTCAGTTTGCTAGTGTTTTGTTGAGGATTCTTATATCTCATCTATGTTCATCATGGATTCGGCCTGAAGTTTTATCTTTGTGTGTGTGTCCTTGTCTGGTTTTGGTATCAGGGTAATGGTTATCTCATAGATGACTTAGGGAGAGTCCTTGCCTTTCCAATTTTTGGAATAGTTTCAGAATTTGTATTATTTTTCTTTACATATTTGGTAGAATTGGGCTATGAATCTGTCTGGTCCTGGGCTTTTCTTTGTTGGAAGAATTTTTATTACTGATTCAATCTTTCTACTCTTTATTGATCTGTTCAGATTTTCTATTTCTTCCTGATTCAATCTTGGTGGGTTGTATGTTTCAAGAATTTATACATTACCTTTAGGTTTTCCAGTTTGTGAGCATATGGTTGTCCATAGTAGTCTCCAATGATCTTTTGTATTTCTGTGGTATCAATTGTAATATGTCCTTTTTCACATCTAGTTTTGTTTATTTAGGTTTTATCTCTTCTTGGTTAGTCTAACTAGTGGTTTATCAATTTTGTATATTTTTTCAAAGAACCAACTTTTTGTTTCATTGATCCTGTGTATATTTTTTAGTCCCTATTTTATTTAGTTCTGCTCTGATCTTTATTATTTCTTTCCTTCTAGTAATTTTGGGTTTTGTTCTTGCTTTTCTGTTAATAGTTCCTTGAAGTGCATCACTAGGTTGTTTACTTGAAGTCTTTCTAATTTTTTGATGTAGGTGTTTACAGCTGTAAAATTCTCTCTTAGCACAGGTTTTACAGTATCCCATAGGTTTTGGTATGCTGTAGTTTCCATTTCCATTTGTTTCAAGACATTTTTTTATTTCCATCCTGATTTCTTCATTGACCGAATGTTTGTTCAGGAGGGTGTTGTTTAATTTCCATCTATTTGTATAGCTTCTAAGGTTCCTCTTTGTGTTGATTTCTGGTTTCATTATGTTGTGGTCTAAGAAGATACTTGATATGATTTCAGTTTTTAAAAATTCATTAGGACTTGTTTATGGACTAACATATGGTCTATCCTGGAGAATGTTCCATGTGCTGATGAGAAGAATGTACATTTTGCAGTTGTTGGATAGAATGTTCCATAAATATCTGTTAGGATTATTTGGTCTGGAATCCAGTTTAAGCTCAAAAGTGTTTTTGTTGATTTTTCTGTCCAGATGATCTATCTAATGCTGAGAGTGAGTTGTTGAAGTCCCCCACTATTATTATATTGGACTCTATCTCCCTCTCTTGATCTAGTAATATTTGTTTTGAGTCTGGGTGCTCCAGTGTTGGGGGATATATATATATATATATATATATATATATATATAATATATATAATTATATAATTATTATATCCTCTTCGTGGATTGATCCCTTTATCATTATAGTGATGTTCTTTGTATTTTTTTTTTTTTTTTTTTTACAATTTTTTACTTAAGTCTGTTTTATCTAATATAAGTATAGCCACTCCTCCTTGCTTTTGATGTCTGCTTGCCTGGATTATCTTTTTCCATCCTTTTACTTTGACTCTACATGAACCTTTGCAGGTAAAGTGTTTTGGTGTAGGTGGCACATAGTTGATCATATGTCTTATATCCATTCAGCCAGTCTATGTCTTTTAAATGCAAAATTTAATCCATTTATATTTAAGGTTATTAATGATATGTGAGGTTTTGTTACTGTCATATAGTTGTTTTCTGGTTGTTTTGTATGTTCTTTTTTTCTTTATTTTTCTTGTGTTGATTGTCATTGTGATTTGGTGGTTTACTATAGCGATAACATTTGAATCCTTTCTCTTCCTCATTTGTGTGTTTATCAGTGAGTTTTATTCTTTCATGTGTTTTCATGATGGTAAATTTTGTTCTTTCACTTCCAAGTTAGGACTCTCTTGAGCATTTCTTATAGGGCTGGTCTGATGGTAATGAATACCCTCAGTATTTATTTGTCTAGGAAAGACTATTTCTCCTTCATTTATGAAGGGTCACTTTGCTGGATATAGTATCCTTGGGTGGTCACTTTTTTCTTTCAGCACTTTGAATATGTCATCCTGTTCTCTCCTAGCCTTTAAGGTTTCTGCTGAAAAGTCTCCTGTTTTTCTGATAGTGGTTCCTCTATAGGTGATTACACACTTTTCTACTTTTTTCATATCCTCTCTCTTTCTGGTGGTGCATTCAGGCACTGGCTGTGATAGGCAGGGGCAAGATGTTCCCAGGCTGCTGGTGGAATGTGAGGTGTGGGGGCAGCAGCAGCTGCTCTGTGGGTCTGCCACCTGGGACACTGGGACTACTCTCAGTGGGAACAGAGTAGGCAGGCAGCTGTGGGATGCATGTCTTCCTCAAGCCTAGGTCCCACAGCAGCCCACAACAGCAGCAGTGGAATTTGTCCTTGAAGTGCATGAAATTTCCTGGCTTCCCTTCTCTCTCCTTGGCCCAGTGGTGGCAGTGGCAACCCCATGCCCCAGGGCAGTATACCAGCTCTTAAATTTCAAGAGACAAATTCATGTTACATTTAGTTTGAGAAAGTGGGAATGTTAAAGGCAAAGATATGGGGGTGTTTTTCATGGTGGAACAGGGTCCTAAAGGGTCTCATGAGGGAAACAAAGAGACTGGTCAGGGATGGAGTAGGCTTGGGACCTAGTGAGGCAAGCTAGATAAGGTGATTAGAAATAAACTGAGTTTTATATTAAGGTCTTTGAGTGTTGGTCAAAGGAATTAAGATAAGGGGGTTAGGAGATTTATTAGTTTTTTACTGCTGCTGTAATATTACCACAGACTTAATGGCTTACAACAACATAAATTTATTATCTGTTCTGTAGATTAGGAGTCTATCATGAGTCTCATCTGGCTGGAATAAGGGTGGGGGGAAGGATTGCATTCCTTTCTAGAGGCTCTCAGGGAGAATCTGTCTTTGCTTTTTCAATCTTCATACTATCATATTCTTTGGCTTACTGTCCCCTTCATCCATCATCAAAGCCAGTAATGTCGCATCTCTCTGACCATTCTTCTGTAGTCGCATCTCACCCTGAATCCTGTCTTCTGCCTTCCTCTTTGACTTTTAAGGATGCTTGTGATTACATTGTGTTCACCTGGATAATCCAGAATAATATCCCTATTTTTAAGTTCAGCTAATTAGCACCCTAAATTACGTCTGCAAACTTAATTTCCTCTTGCCATCTAATCTGGTACAGTTTACAGGTTTTGGGGATTAGGATGTGGATTTGAGGGGTGGCATTATTCTGGCAGTAAACTGCAAAGGTTTGTAAGTAATAAAGAAGGACGTCGAATTAGTACAATCTGGTTAATAGAAGGGAAAGTTTATCAGAACTGGTTTCAAGCTTTCTATTGGATTGTTGGGAACATGAGCCTTATCAAAAGTCCACTCCCAGGCTCCTATGATTGATATGTAATTCTTGAATGCACGTTTAAAATACTATTACTACTGATAATACAACTACTGCCACAACTAACACCTCTTGGGCTTTATATGTTAGACCGGTTCTAAAGCCATTTCACAAACTAATCTTATCTTTAAGCAATATTGTGAGGAAGGAGTAATCCTTTTCCCTATTTTCACATGAGGTAACTAAGACCATCAGCAACTTACCCAAGGTTAAACAGGGAGGATTTGAACTGAAATCTAGGCAGCGTGGCTCCAGGGCTTTTAACATTACATCATACAGCCTCTTATGTGCATCTCTCTGGGTTGGGGGGCATGGAGTGGCTGATGAGTATGTTTTGGATTAGAAACCAAGGGACACAGGTTAAAAATAATGCTTTAGGTGATTAATTAGGGTTGGATACGTTGAAATACCCATGGGGAAAAAAGTGGCTCTTCATTGTACTGAACCTACACAGACAGCAGACTTCTTCAGTTCAGTTCAATCTAAATACAATAGCAAAATCATCTACAAAGCTACTCTTTTCCCTCTCTTCCTCCTGTACATTTAACAAATATTTAGTGATTATTGACAATGTAAGAAACTGTACTGGACATTACACAGACCTGGTTACTGAGACGTGAGACTCAAATAATATTCAGTGGAAGAAAATTATAAAATTTGTTCCAAAATTTTGCCCAATAATTTAAAAATCATCAGTTGCATTATCGCAGCCTTTGTCATTTTGATTTTACTCCATATTTTCTTCTCCATCTTCTCTCTTCTTTTAATATCCCTCTGCCTGTACCCATATTTTCATTACATTCCTTGATTATTTTTTCATTCCTTTTTCATCACTTTCCTCTGTGCCTTTTGCCTCTTGCTTCCCTTGGTTGCCTACATTATTATCTCCTAGCTAGTCACACCATATTCAACCCACTTTGGAAAGAAACTATTTTATTTTAAAATACTAAAATTCTTCTGAATTCATTCTCTTTTCCATTCATTTTATCATGTTATTACATCCACGAATGAAGGTTCAGACCTTTAATCATTCTTACTCCTTATAACTTCCTTACTAAACTCCTGCTTATAATTCTCCTAAATCCCCTGAGAATCCATCCATCTTCACCTTCACTTTTCTCTGACTTTTCTAGCACATCTAATCTTGTCATTCTCCTACTCAAATTCTTCAATTGTTCTCATGATCTACCAGATAAACTCCAAACTTCTTTATAAGGTTTAAAAAATTCCTGCCTATCCATCTAACTTCATCGTTACCTTATCCCCTAATTCCCCTTTGCATGCTACCCTCTAGCAGCACAGACATACTTGTGGTTTCCAGAACACATCACACTTTGCCATGCCTCTGTAACCTTCCATGTATCATTCCTCTGTTCCCTCTGCTGCTTTCCCCCCGTTCATGTGGAAAACTCCTAGTCATTCTTTAAGATTGTTCAAATATTATCTCTGCTGTGAGGCCTTCCTAGTCTCTTTTAGGCAGACCTGGGATCCTCTGCTCTCTCCTATACTGTCCATCCCTCCAATGTTTGCAAGAATATTGTTATTAGTATTTGGAGTCAGGACTTGGGGTTTTCTATTCCTAACACCTAACATAGAATCCAGCATACAGTAGCTTAATCATCTTTGTTTAATTAACCTACTCTATTGTTTAAGCTCCCATAATGATATAGTATAGTTCTTCTTTCTGCTTGATTATGTTTCTCAAATTATACTCTTTGGAACACTAGCACCTCTACAAAAGAGTTGCATAGTATAAACAAAGTTAGGCTCCAGATAGTTATATGAAATGCATGTTTGTTTTCATTGTAGATATAAGAGAGAAGTCCAAATCTTCTTTTCCCAAATAATCCTTTAATTTAAAAAAATTTTTATTGATACAAAATAGATATGCATATTTTAGGGAGTACATGCAGTAATTTTTAATACATTCATATAATTTATAAAGATCAAATCAGTATAATTGGTATATTCATCACCTTAAGTATTTGTTTTTTCTTCTTGCTAGAAACATTTGAATTATTCTCTTCTAGCTATTTTGAAATATACAATAGGTTATTATAAACTATAGTCGCCCTACTGATGTATCAAATATTGGGTCTTATTTCTTCTATCAAACTCAGTATTCCTTTTATTTTAAATTTCATAATGATTCTCAAGTGCAATCAAGGTCCATAAAAGAAATAAATCATCTAAAATATATAAAATGAGAAATTTATGTTTGTTTTTACCATGGAGGAGTATCAACAAAAATACAAAGCATATGTATATATGACTGAAATGATAAAATAATTACCTCCAAATTTACTTAAACTCACCTCTGCTTAACCTGGATTATTGCCAATGAAAGAACAAATTTTTCTCATTAGCCTTATTGCTTTTATATACATTGATAGAGTGATGTTGGCTCTGTGATTTTAAAGTTTGACTTAGAGAAAAATAACTGTAACAGGGAAGGTTTGGGGAAATAATCACTGAAAAACAGAGCATCAGTTGAGGTCCAATCAGGAATATAGAAATCATACTATGTAACCAAGGGAACTTAATATAGGGAAATGTTACACAGGGGTTGGAGGGGATCTCCAGATCAAAAAGGGAACACTAAGGTAACCCAGAGATATTAACCATAGAAAATTGTTAGTACTTTTAGAGCTGGGAGAACAAAGGGTAAAGTTGGGTTATCAGAACTCAGAAGCTCAGAGAAGGGATCCTTCTGAACTGGCTCTTGGACCTCTCAGAAATAGGAACCACCTGGCTGGGGCTGGTACCTTTGAGGGTCATGATGAGTCTAGCTTTTAGAGTGTAAGAGTGGGAGGCTGAAACCAAATGCTAAAGACAGGGTGACAGGCTATTACTGCTGAGGTGATACTGAAAGGAGCAAAAAGCAAAGTCCCTTCTCTCTTACTTTTGCCTTCAACACTCCCTCTGTTGATAGAACCTATTCATAGAACTCAATAGGAAGCCTGTTGGTAAAGGAGACATACAGTTTGCAGATTCCCAGCCCCAGCATTACAAAACCAGTGCAGAACTATGGATATGTAGTGGAGAGACAATAGTTTGATAGCAATTATATCAAGAGTCTTAAGCAATGGTCAGAGTAACTATCTCCCAGCTTAAAACCTCAACATGATCAATCATATACTCATGACCTTAAAAAATTAATACATTTCTATTGAGCTTGCCATTAGACATGCACTTGAGTATGCTATGTCACAATAATTATCATTTAATCATCAAATACGGAAGCTATATGGCAGAGATTATTCTAGGTGCTTGAGTTTTAACAGTGAAAAAAATAGATACCTACTTGCCCTTGTGGAACTTTCCTTGTAGTGAAGGGAAATAGGACAATAAACAGAGACATAACAGGTCAGATGGCAAGTACAATGGAGAAAATAAAGCAAGTTAAAGGGATAGGGATTGGGATGGAGGCAGCTCTTTCATATGGGGTGGTCTCAGAAGGCCTCAGTGATAAAGTGAAATTTTAACAAAGACTCCAAGGAAATATGAGGGAGAAAGTAGTATGAATATACAGGGAAGATCTTTTCAGTAGGAAATAGTTATGATTGATAAACGTGAGCATAGTGAAAATTTTGCAAGTAGGTGGATTTTTTTGTGGGTTTGCAGTTTATCTTTAAGTATTTGCATACTTTAAAAAGTTCTCTTTTAGAAGACTGTGGTTCTAGTTGGGTAACATCAGCTTATCATCAAATACAGTACCAAGTTTAAACATTCCACAAAGCATTGCTCATCTCTTCCGCTGAGGGAAAACTATCTTCTTCACGCAGCAGGTTATACAAAATTTGCTGATGGTAAGGAGAATTAGCTGAAGTATATATAATAATATCGTACCTCTCCTATAAAATATTTCCTTTGGTTTAGAGGCAGCTATGAAATTCTAATAATAGTCTCAAACCTTTCATTTAGATGATTTGAGTAAATGTAAAATGCCCAGCACTGTACATAATTACTTCTTTGTTAAGATGTCAACCTTTGTTTTTTTAGCTAAGAGTTAATGAACCTCGATAATTGGCAAACAGTCTTTGAGGCAGAAAGTGGGATGGACACCATCAGTACTCTTAGCCCAAAACAATGAAACCACTGTTGGCATTAGGATTATGTTGCTTTTTGTTCAGATAATTTTTTTTTCTGGGAAAACACATGCAAACTTCAGTATTCAGTAGAGTCAGAAATATTAATGTTAGCTATAATTAAGTATTCCCTCAACCAATTTGTTACTAATAAATGTGAACTTGTCTATAAAGTTAAAAAACTAAAAATGGTATAAAACCCAGTAATACTCTCATGTTAAAGGTTTTTAAAAAATCAACAGTAATTCTGGTTCTTGAAAAAAATGACTTGTACATACAATATAAAATATTTTTCTGTAGCCAGTAAAAATTTCCAACAGGAAGGCTTAGGGTGGGTTTGTCTAAAATTCATTCATCTGAGGAGAAGGTAGTTTAAGACTAGACAGTTTTAGAAAAGAGAAATTTGAGTTACCTCAGTAAATTTGTTTTTAATTTAAGGAGTAATCTTGAGAGGTGAATGGTGCCCACTGAAAGGCAAGAACTTGGTTCTGGCAGGAAACCCCACTGCACATGGTTGGTAGTATTTGCAGAGCACTTAACCTCTGTGCCTAGGTTCTTCCATCTGTCAAGCAAGGATAGTAGTAATTGTTACCTTTCGTGGGAAGTGAGCATGTGCTTTGACATCTCTGGTTCAAGATGCTGTATCAACACAAATTATTATTACTAGAACATAATGCATTATGTACATAAAACAGTAGCATGGTGCTCTTTTAATGCTTATATAACATCTATAAATATTGTTCTTTCATGCGCTCTCTTCACTTTAGGTCAGAGAACACAATCATAGCATGCCACTACTCAATTTCACCAAATATGGAGGAAATATATTTTTTACAGCTTCATATCCTTTTGAGAAGCACTAAACCTGCTAATCCCTTATGGACTCTATATCAATTGCACGATGGCCCCCATATTAATCCTTTCCTACCTTTTAAAATGTGGGCTAAATTACTTTTTCTGGAGACTGGAAACCATCGGGGAAAGCCTGGGGTAATAAAATTGGCTAGTGATAATAAAATTTTGGTTGTTTAACATTTAACTGGAGTCTCAACAACGTGTTAAAGTGCTATCTAAACAGATAATTAGCTAATCCTTGCACAGTGGGCTCTAAATTTAGCAGTGAAATTAGGTTTAGGGAATGCGAACATAGGAAAAGGAATTTTCTCAAGGGAAACGATGGTGTCAGCACAGCTGAGGAATGTCACAATAGCTACATTTCGTCAATTATGATCACCATCAGGGGATCTCTCTCAGTGATGCAGGACACAGTTTATTCTTAAGTGCATCTTGAGGATAGGTAATAGAAAGCCTTGGCTGCAGGAGACAAGCTTACATGGGATGACAGAGGCAGGCAGGCATAGGGAGGGAGAATATGAAGGGGGTGGAGGGAAAGAGGTAACTGGATTGAGAGCTGGGAGTGAGGATGGGAGGTGGAAGTTAAGAAAGGAAAAAAAGAGGTGGGCAGGGGGTAGAATGACGTGTTGCCTTCGAGGTGAGTACAACACTGTAAGCCAGTGGGCAGAGGGTGGGAAGACCCTAGTGCTTGAAAGCCGAGGAAAAGCTTGGTCTTGGCCACAGCAAGTATTAGTTTAGCTGAGACAGGCTCATCTCTGGGCGGCTGATCCTGGTTCAGCTCTCTTCTTATTGGAGTACATTTGTGGCTATCTGGTGGAGATGGTGGGACCTACATGAAATTAATGGAGTCAGGCCTGAGGACTGGTGTCCTCCGCCTCCAATCCGCACCCCCGCCCCCGCCCCGGACAGTCCAAATTGTCCACCCTTCTCCTTCCCCCGCGGAACTGCGAGTGGCTGTGGCTCCAAGGTCAAGCCACTGGAACTGTGCGTGGCGCATGGATGAAAAGGGCAGGGCTGTCAGCCATCTGGGGTCATGGTGGACCACAGACGCTCCTCTTACGGGCAAATGTTTTATACTTCCTGAGGTTGCTTTCCTGCGGTCAGTTCAAAGGAAAACAGACAAGAAAATAAAACTACACGTGCAAACATGAAAACGAACCAAAATCAAAGAAAAACATCAACGCACTTGAAGCCCTCCGTTGGGGGAATCCATGGCCTCCTGTTGCCAGTCGCCCGGCGCGGAAAGTGGACAGCCCGGCGGCCGGAGAGAAGCAAGAGCGAGAAAACAAACCTTCGGGGAACCCTTTCCTCGCCCAGCTCCGCTGACCCCTTCACCAAGCCGCCCTCCCAGAGAAAGAAGCAGGAGAAACGCCTGTGCAAACGTGTCTCGGCGAGCGGGGGACAAGCGGGGCTGGGAAGAAGGGAGAGATTGGGAAAACAGAGCTGTCCCGGGGAGCAGGAAGGAGAAAGTCTCTCTCTCCTTCAGTCTCCCGCGCCCCGGCGAGGTGGGAGACGACTAGTCCAGCAGGCTGCGTCCAGCTTCCCAGACAGGAACCTTTAGCGTGGGCAACGGAAGGGCTGCACCATCTTTCCTGCCCCTTCCCAGCCCCTCCTCGTCACTGTCCCAGCCAGCCTGAGCGCTGCCAGGGAGCGGAGAGCACCGAGCGCGACGGTCCCACAGCCCTTCGCCTCGGTCTGCGCCGGGCCGCGGTGGACCCGCGAGGGGCGGAGTGGGCGAGACCATTGGAAACGCTGGGAAGGGGGGTAAACGAGGCAGGAATGAGGGGCGGGGCCGACTAACAGATTCCAGATTTTCGTATCCTTTTTAAAGCTCTGTTTTGGGAGAAACCCTGTATCAAAGTGGATGAAGAGAGTTTTTTTTTTTTTTTTTGAAAGGGGAGGAGCGTGTGTAGGAGGGCGGGGGAGGAGACGCGGCTTGCTCCCAGGGATCAGACGGGAGCTGGAGTTGCGCGGGGAGGGCGGGCGAGTCACAGCGCCCGCTCTGAGGGTCGGTTTCCTCTCCCCCTCCCGTGTGGGGCGGGGTGGTGCGTTCCGAGTTCCCAGGAGTTCGAGGCGGGCGGGTGCCGGGGGGAGGGGAGTGGCGGCGGCGGCGGGCGGCTCCCGCCTCAGCCTCGGCAGTGGCGTCGGCGACGGCAGAGTCGAGGCAGCCGCGAGCGCTCGGCTGAGTGTCAGCCGGCGGCGACGGCGCAAGAGCTGGGAGTTGCGGACACGCGCGCCGGACCTTCCGCCGTCGCCGCGCCGCGGCTGCTGCTGCCGCCGCCCAGAGCCTGAGGCGCCGGGGCCGGGGGAGAAGGCGGGGCGGGCGAGCGGGCCGGGGGGAGAGTGGGGGATGGCGCGGACCCCGGGGCCGGCCCCGCTGTGTCCCGGAGGCGGCAAAGCACAACTTTCTTCTGCTTCTCCCCCCGGAGCCGGGCTCCTGCTGCCGCCCCCGACGCCACCGCCACTGCTGCTGCTGCTCTTCCCTCTGCTGCTCTTCTCCCGACTCTGTGGTAGGTGAACCTCGGCGGCTGGCGCGGGCTGAGGGCGGTGCGACCGTAGGTCCAGGCGCCGCGACCGGGTCGGCCGGGCCACTCTCGGGGCGGCGAGGCGGTTGTGTTCGGCGGTTGGCTGCGCGAGCGAGTGCCGCGGACTTTGGCTGGAAACTTTTCGTCGTGCCCGGGGCGAGGCCGGGGAAGGGCCGAGCCGGCGAGTGCGGCGCAGGCTGCCCGCTCCCCTCCCCCGCGGCCGCACGGGTCTCCGCGTTGATGGCTAGGGGTCGGCGGTGGTGCTTAGTGCGCGGGGCTCCTCTCGGTTTGCTCTAGGGACTGTTACTTCCTCGCTCATTCGCGGGGAAGCCGAGAGCACGGACTTTTGGACCGAGGATAAGGTGCTGGGATGTCTGTTTGCCGCCTCCCATTTTCCCCCGGTGAAATTTGAGCTGTGAGCCCGGAAACCCTATGGACCAGAGCCCGATGGATGGAATGAAGCCTTCCAGTCTACCCCTCATGGTCTTCTACCCTGGAGAAGGCACCATCTTAGCCCACCCTGCCGCAGCATCCCCTGCACTCAGTTTTCTTCCGGCCTGCGGCCCCTTTCTGCCCTGGCAGAGTCTGGATCTCTGTGGATTGAGCACCGTCGTTGCCTTCCAGTTTGTGGGACATCTCTTACTTTAGCAAACCTTATTTGTCCCCAAGACCAAGATTTACGTGTTAAACGTAGTCCATGCTTGATTGCATGGACTGTGCCTTGGCTGTTCTAATCAAAACAGCCCCGCGCCTTTTTCCCTCGTCTCTTTCTTCCCCCATGTTAGGTTACTGTTTTCCTGTCACATTTGGGAGCTAGTCTCTTTGTAAGTTCCGTTCCCAGGTATCGGAGACTAGAAGCGTACTTGTTAAGGATCCTGTAAAAAACACATCTGCCTTTCACGCGAGAGAACTGGACGTAAGGGATAATTAATGGAAGGCGGTGATTTGGGAAAATAAGGCCACCAGTCTTTGGAGATTAATTCTAAATGCCTTTGGGTAATATCAAAACCCTGAGGGACGTTATTTGAGGGCTCTTGGTAAGGAAAGTGGAGGGATAAAGCTTAAGCTTGTTCGAAGATTGGTTTACAGTGTTTCATGAAACCTTGAATAGAAGTTTTTCCAATATTCATTAAAAGCAGAGATGTGTGCAAATTTCTTCGATAGTGTGACTTAGAAGAAAGAGAATCCTGAGTCAGGGTAGTTGGTTATGAGGGAGGCAAAGTTTTTATAATGAGATGGAGTCCCCCCTCTAGGCTGAGAATTTCCACTACCAATTCACTACCATGTTTCTAGCACTGTAGTGATAAAGTTTATGATTTACACGGAGTATAGTGTGATATATGGCATATTATTTAATGTACACTGTTTCTATATTCTGAGTCCCCAAATACTTGGTTCTCAGTGCTGTGCTTCTTTAAATTGATGCAAAATTCTAGGTTTAATTTGTGCACTGTCCTTTTCCATTAAGGAAGATTGAGGATGCTGCTTACAGTTGGGCGAGGGGATAGTTGGAGGGGATGACTCTCCTGGCTTAGTTTATGTTAGGGATTGAGAGAATATTTGTACCTCAGTAGAGGTAGTTCTAGTTAGGCAAAGCCCTATGGATGACTGAAGCTAGGGAACATGCACAGCTGATAGACGAGAGAGAATTTACGTAATTCATAGTGATTGTGGCAATGAATTGTTGATTACTTTTTGAAGGAACACATTGATTTTCACATGGACACAGAAAAAAGGTTTTAAAAAAATCTCTTCAATGTGGTATTGGAGGGACTTGATGTTTTATTTTAGAGACTAAAAATTTAAGCGGTGTAGGCACATGGACTGTGTGATTTAGAGCAGGTGTAAATTGAACTTTTTAGAGTTAACTCTGCTTGTAGTTGTAGAGATAGACACCAGTTTTGTGTTACTGTGCACTGCTCATTTAAAGAGCTGCTTTTTTTGGCTTATAGTGTTATAACACCCTAATTTGTGAACCCTTATGACAAGTTTTTTCCATCAGCCTTTATTTTAGTATTCAGTCTTTGAATAGGGCACAGTTGTGACATATGGACGCTTAATAGTACGGAAACAGAATTTTTTCAGGTAAGCTGTTGATCTAACAACTTGTTGATCTAACTACTGTTAATACTGGTAGTACTAATGTTCATGGTACTACTTACAAGGTTTGGCTTATACTTACGTTTGACCGAGTAGAGCCAGTTTTCGAGTTGAAAAGGTAAAAAGCTTTAAAAAGACAACTCTATCTGATGATTTGTTGATCAGAATGCTTTACTTGTTTTATCACATACAGATTTTTTTCTTTTTGCTGCTATTTTTGACGTTGCTTGTATTTAGCATGGCCTTCTCTTTGTTTATTATGCTAATTTGACTGTTAAAACTATTCCTCACAACTGGTAGACCTGATATTCTGAAAGTTATAAAAATATTTATATCAGATTTACTGGTTTTTTTTTGTGGGGGGGGCGGCAAACATTATCTTATTTGGAGAACTGAACTCTTAAAATGAGAATTTTACAGGTTGACAAACTGACACTTTGTTTTTAAGCCTAACAAATTCCTAGGTGTAGAGGTCAAGGGGACTAGGTTCATAACATCATCTGACTTGATAAAGACTCATTTATTTAATTTTGAAATTACATTTTTTTTATGATGGCAATAATCAATTCATAAATGATCAGATTCACCTCACTTTTTCTTCCTACATTTTTCTTGGGAAGTAGAGAATATTAGCAGGGATATGGCATTGACAAATGAGAAGATAGACTATTTGACCTTTGTAAGGTCCCATTTGACTCGGATTCTATGCCTCTTTCTGTTTTCAGCTATGCTTTATCTTAAGATGGATGTTTAGTAGAAGATAGAAAAGAAGATCTAATATGATACGGAACCTTTAAAGGCACTTTGAACGCTTTCTATGTACTAAATAGCCACTTGGGGCATAACACATGACTAAGACAGAGTCTTGGCTTCAAGGTGCTTACAACTTTGTAATAGACATAAAGGAAAGATGATCATAGAACAGTTTGGTATTTATGATAGTGGTATGCATGAGGTACTGTGAATTGCCTGGAAAGTGGATACCTAACCCATTTGGTAAAGACATGAATGTGAAATGAGGAAAAATATCAATCACTTTTAAAAATCACTTGAGTCAGATCTTATTGAAATGTCCCCTCCCTTAATCTCTCCAGAGGTTATGCTTCAGTTGCTAAAGAGGCAGTTTGATTCTCAAAAAGAGTGCCACTTACTAGCTGTGAATCACTGGCAGGTTATTTAAGTTTCTCATCTTTTAAGAAAACAGATAACATTATCACCTTGCTGATTGGATTCCTGTAAGGATTAAATGAAAGAATAAAACAAAACACTTAGAGTGCATGGAATATAGTAACAGTTGTTAGCATTTATTATATTGCACAGCATAAACCAACCAGGTTGGTATTGGTGATTCTTAAATTCTACACTGATGTCCTGAATAATTGAATTTTCAAGTTAATTTACTTGCTGTATTTGCACTTTACATCTTTATATTGAGTGTATTGCCCAATCAGTGACTCTAAATGTTTGTTTAGTTTATGTCAGATATACAGATGACCAATTTTCAGTGTATTAGAATACAGTCAAACTAACTCAACTGTGTCATTGTTTGGAGCCTAGTTGACTCTTCCCTTAATGATGTCCAATGCATTTTAAGATTTGGCTATTCCATAAGGTCACCTAGAATGTTAGTGATTGTATTGAAAATGGGAGTTGGAAAAGGGAAACACAGTTAGCTTGTAGTTTATCAACTTACTGATAGTATCAGGTTGGGCCTATACTATAGTACATCTTGTCTGTATGAATCTTTGTGCATCCTAAACAGATATTACTGGAAAGTAAACCAAAGTTAGAAGTAAGCAAAAAGATCCAGTCTTCCTTACTTGAAGTTAGCTACAGCATCAGAAATAGGAATTTTAAGAGCTGGGCAATTGTGTCTGTGTGTGTATTGTATATATTTACTGCCCTACATTGTTTATGTCACTTACACTTAAATATATTTATATATTTACAACTTAGTGACTCAGCAACTCTGATGTATGTTTTGTTTCTGTATGGTTAAGGAATAAAACTTACGGGTCATTGCCAATTATTTGAAAATTATTGAAAAGAAGCTGGCTGTGATAACCTTAAGAAAATAGTATTTTGACATTCTGTAATTTACTCATTAAAATTAGTGAGTAAATAATAATAATATATTGCTGTAACATATTCTGAAATCTGTTAAAATCTTCATAAAAATTGATAATAAGCACTATATGATTTGCAAAAGATGAGACATTTAGTTAATAATTACTATTAATATGTAAATGTAGGGTAAAATAAAATAACCCCTAAGTCAGTAATGGAATTTTAAAGATAATTTGCCAAGCACACAGATGAAAAGTCTAAGCACCATTAATCTGTCATACTTTTAATTACCTTACATATTTTTGTCTAAAATTGTCCTTAATTCTTGAACCCAAGGTTTTTATTTTTATAATAGGCTTTGACATAGTTTAATCATTTATTTAAATAAAATTTGTTTTAAAACTTTATTAAGGGTAGGCTTCAAGTTATTTTTCCGAAAAGCTCATTAATTATAATATAGCTCATCAATTTCAAATTTTGGTGAGGGCTGCCTTCTGTGAGTCTAGATATAGCCATATGCAGGTACTAAAGTTGTTTTAAAAAGGCTATTGTGTACTTACATTATAAATTTTACCTATTCTGTTTAATATAGCATCCAGGAGATTGTTTTTCTTGCAAGACTGTTGACTGCCCACCATTCATTCTGCTAATTAGGATGAGTAGGGAAGGCTTGTTACATAGTGAGTAGATATTCATAAACTGGAATTTAAGCCACGTATGAAAGCATATCAGCTCATAATTGGATTTAATAGCTAAGAATTAATAGTATACCTTTGAATACTTCAGACTACTATTTTGTAGGTTTAAATTAGTAAATTATACATGTGAGGCTATAGATAGAAGAGATGTAATAGTTGTTGTTTTAACTTTATTTGGTTTCCCTTAACTTTAATGGTTAAAAAAAAGAATCAAACTTGTTCTTATTTTAAATAGGTTTGTTGTTGCACCTAGTAGAGGCTCTTTAGGCTTTCAGCCTAGTTTCTTCAGAAGAAATCAAATAACAAAAAGGTGTGGAGCTATAAATCACTATTCTCAGATAGCTGCTATAGTCAGCAAAAGTAGGGTATGTGGGTGAGTTCAGTCATAGTTTTTAGGGAATCTTTTTCAGAACAACACGGCCAGGCCCCGCTATGGACTTACTGGATCACTTTTTGCAGAGGGGGAGATGTGGAGTCTGAGGGTTGGGACATTTGTGTTGAGAGACAACTTCAGATGATTCTTTCTTCCCCTGACCAGTGCTATTCATTACAGCATTTTTGTTTATGATTTGACCAGATGTGATCACTCTTCTGAAAGAAGTGCACTTCACTGTTTTATTTATGATTTGTATTTCCATGTGCTTGGCATACAATAGGCACCCAAATGTCTTTATTTCAAGAATTTAATAGCAAAATCAAGTTTAGTCAAAATCACTACTAACCAATAGAAAGACAAATCACATAATTTTAAGTTTTCTTGATGCCACGTTAGAAAAGCAAAAAAGAAACAGGGAAAATTAATCTTAATATTTTATTTAAAACAATGTAACCAAAGTATCATTTTAGCATGCAGTTGATTTCAAAAGTTTGAGATATTTTACATTTTATTTTATAGTAAGTTTTTGAAATCTGGTAGGTATTTTATACTTAGAGATCATTTCAATTTGGACTATCCATGTTAGTAGTAGTGTACCAGAGTGTGGAATGGCTGGCTCATGGCTACTGTTTTGGACAGTGCAAGTCTAAACTATTCATCGTCTCTGAAGTAGGTTATATGCTTTCTACTTAATCAAATTCTGAAGGGCTTGGTTTAAGATTGATTTTCTTCATGAAGAATAAAATTTACCATTTCTTGCATACAGTGAACATGCCAATTCTGTTCATTTTTTTCAACCTTAAAGTGTTTAGAACAATGTTTGTCAAAGTATTTCTAGGAACACTAGTCTTAGAAGATAGGAAGACTTGGAGGAAAGTACTATGGTTTTAATACATTTGGGAATGGGAAAAACTAACCATATACCCCTCATGGAAAGTTACAGTGTGCACTAGTTTATTTAATGGTCTAAAAATATATTTAGTAAAATACACCATTTAAAAACTAATTAAATCCTTTTTTGTCTAATACCTGCTATGTTGCAGAAGTTATGTTGTATAGAACACACTCTGGGAATATATTCTTGGAGAGGTTTGTACTCTTGATATTCCTATCTCAGAAGGAATATATATTTTAAATTTGCGTTATAAACTAGGCAAGGTTGATAAAGTACTTGATGAGGCAGTTCTCCACTGGTTTTTCTTTCTTTCTTTCTTTTTTTTAAATTTTTTGATTTTTTTAGTTCTCTTTATTTCCCGTTGTCTTACCCATTTTGAATTTGAGATGTTTGTGAAATTAATCTTGTAGGAGAATACAAGTCTTTCTCTTTGGTGTTGCAAAATCGGCTATGTAACTATTTAACTGTTTTGCTTAAATGGACATACTTTATGTGTGATACATCTCGCTCTGGGATTGAGTTTTAGGGATAAAGTGGGTAAAGTTAAGATAGCTAATCTGTTTCGTGATGGAAATATGCTGGTGCTCCTATTGGGAAAGACATGAAAAATACAAGGGGCAAATATAAGAATAGATACACAGAGCTAGGGCTCCAACTCAGAGTTTGAGAACACTGTCTATAATTAACAGTGTTCTTGACTTTTCTATTGTTTCAATTCAGAGGATGAATAAAAATATTAATGAAATGTTAGTAAACTGAAATAAGATGAATTTCATTTGGTGACTGTTTCTGTGAGTTATCCATGATTGCCATGACGAAAATTTCTTAGGCCATGTTTTGAAGATTATTAATAAGATTTCTAATTTAATCATAACTACTGTGGACTATTAAGATTAAGATTCATTTCACAAATGTCCTGTCATTATGAACTCACACTCCCTACTAATTTGATTTAGATTAATCATTCATGGCTATATACATTCAATTTAATGCTAAGTCAGACAATAAACTGCCTAGTTTTTAAACCTGCTTAGAGATACTCTAGCTCCTGTATTTTAAATGTAAAATAAAAAAGTGCTTCTCAGTTTCTTTTATTTGATTTTTTTGAAGAGATTCAAGTGGGAGAGGGTACATAGCTAACAGTTCTATACTTCTTGCTAAGGGCACAGGGCTAGAACATCATAGCATTTTTCACTAAATCATGAGTCTGCTTATGTTAATGGCTACAGCAGCCACTCTAAAACTCTGCATTTCTGCTTGTTTAAATTTAAAGGAGATAAAAAAAAATTACCACTAACACAAACTTCGAGAAACGTATTTAAATAATAAAGTTGTATTCAGTAACCACTTTTATAGTAGCTTCCTCATTCCTGTAAGCAATTCTGAGGTTATAAATATATGATTATCTTGATGAGGCAATTTGTCTGCCTAGTACACGTTAAAAACAGAATAACTTGAATATTGAAATAACAGTAAGGACTTCCTATTTTTCAAGTTGTCGCCTTGAGAAGTTTGTTGTTATATACTAGTACAATGTCAAAGGATTCATATTTTTTTCCTTTTAAAGCTGGTATAGACCCTACCGTTGACTGATTGATTTTGAATAACAAAAAGGAGCCATATCAAGTCTAGAATTAGTAATACTAATGAAGACATCTTTTTTGTCTTAGCAAGAAATAAGATGCCTAGTTAAATGATTGGCATTCTTTTCTGTAGTTAAGAAAATAAAATGAGGAAATAGATTATTTTTTACAGTTTTCAATGAGAAAACATTTTCAACTTTTAGATTCTTAAAGAAGTCAGCAATTATAGTGGCTATTTTGAAACCATGCATTGTTTATCAAACTTGTTTTTACATATGTATATAAAAGGATCTGATCATTGATAGAATTTCGTTGTATTTATAGTTGATAGTGAAAATGTTTAAATGTTTAACATACCTGGTGAAATTTGTATGTAGCATCCTGCAATATCTCATCCTCCAAAAGCTTTAATCTTGACAGCATCTGTTAAAATATGAAAACCAATCCTGAAATTTCCTAAGAAAAATAAAACATTTTTTTTGAGGCTACTACTGTTGCTTTGCTGCCCTCTACAGTCATCTAAAATAGTCACTGTAGATTTTTCTCCCATTAGATGATCAGATTGGTAAAGTTTAGTTAGTTACAACAGTTGATCTATACCTGTTATGCAAAAAATGAGGGGCTTGGAAATTGGAGCAGGGGATAAATTGGGAACTACTGAGCATCAACCAGGAAACAGGTGATAGAGCACCAATCGTGTGCTAGGTAGTATAGAGGTTACCCAGTGGCATAAAGCATGGTGACTCTCTAAAGCTTATAAAACCGTTAATAAGATTAATAGCATAAATATAACATTTGCAACAACATACCAAGTGGTATGATATAGCTTAAAAATAGATCAGTAAGGCCTGGAAGAGTTAAGGAAAATGATGAGACTTTTGAGCCATGTCTCCAAGAATAAATAGAGTTTAGACAGGTAAAAAAGGGTTATTTCAAACAGAGAAGAGTATTTATTTAAAACATAAAACACAAAGCATCTGTTACATGAGAGAAGTTCTCTGCTAGGCTCCTTGTAGTCTTTACCCTTAAGAAATGTAAAATTTAATTATCAGAAGATTCAGAACTAAAAGATCTCTGTGTGTGTGTGTGTGTGCTCGCACGCGCTCGCGTGTATGTTTTAAATCCAGGTACTTCTCTGCCTGTTTTTCCCTGTAAAACTGGTTAAATAATACTTCTTTCACAGAATTCCTATGAAAATTAAATTGCAATAAAGCGCTCTACAAATACAACTAACAATAACGGAAGGGAAAATGAATTGTCTTATGTTAGAAATATAAATAAAATGTTGTGGGATTATAGAGGAAGGAAGAGTTTAACTGGGGATTGGAGAAGACTTAAAGAAGAGCTAATTTTCTAGCTGACTCTTTTTTTTAGGCACAGCAGCAGACAGGATCTAGCTGACTCTTGATGGAAAAATTTAGATTTCCATTTGTGAGGGAAGGTCAATGAAAAAGAGGACATAAGTTAAAAAGACCACTGAGATAAGAACTCTGTAGAAGGAATTAGTCTTCCCATGTGGTTCAAGCATGAACTTTATGGAAGGAAGTCATGGATTTTTAAATATTTTGCTGAGGAGATTAGACTGTGCCAGCAGCGAGGAGCTTCTGGAGGCAGGTAACTACTGAGTGTATCTGTGACTTGATAGTATTGTATAGCTCTGGCAGCAATGTAAAGGATATGTTTGGAATTGTGAGAGACAAGTGAAAGGGAAAACCATTGCAGTGGTCCATGGGAAAGAGAGGATTACAGAGATAAATGTCAATTTGGCAGAGGGATTTAAAGGTAGGAAGGGATCTGAGAAGTAGATTACATGGTATTTGGATATCATTGTGGATTAGGAAGGATGAGTTAGAGATGAACTAACATGGATTTCTCCCTTGAAAGGAAAGGATAATGAAAAGATCGATGACTTTAATCAATCCATTAATTTTTTGCAGGCATTTTAATTGTGGTGCCTCTGGGCTATGTTTTTGACCTGTAGTTGGAAATTTGTTAAGAGAGGTAAGGAGGTAGGATGTGAAATTGGGAATTATCAGGACTGAGATACTTGGATAGGTTGAATTTGAGAGAGAGAAGGGGATGGGGGGCAGAGAGAGGAAGGGAGAAGAAAAACGTAGAGAGGGAAGGGAAGAAGAAGGAAGGGAGCTGAGAAAAAACGTTAAGGTTGAGGTCTGTTGATTAGATAAACTCTCAGAAAGAGGGAGGGAGGAATGAGGGAAATAATGTGGGAAAAAATCTTAACTGACAAATAAACGAATACATTTAGTAGTTGGTGGGGGGGTGTTGATGATTCTTAGTAATTTTGGTAAATGTGGTTGGGAGAAAAAAGTCAAATCCCAAGGGATTAACAAATGAGAAGATAGTGAAGAAGCAGTGTGGGGTAGGGTCTACTCTTGAGAAAGATGAGAAAGAGTAATTTGAGAGGGAAGAAGAATATATTAGTTGTTACGGACTGAATGTTTGTGTCCCTTGTATTCCCCCAAATTCATATGTTGAAGCCCTAACACCCAGTATGGTATTAGGAGGAGGTGGGACCTTTGGGAGGTAATTAGGTTTAGATGTGGTCAGGAGGTTAGAGTCCCATGATGGGATTGGTGTCCTTAGAAGAACAAGAAGAGAAACCAGAGCTGCTTTTCCTCCACCCTGTGAGGATATAGCAAGAAAGCAGCCATCTGCAAGCCAGGAAGAGGTCACTTACCAGGAACCCAAACATGCTACTAGCACCCTTATCTTAGACTTTCCTCATCCAGAACTGTAAGAAATAAATGTCTATCCTATAAGATACCCAGTCTCTGATATTTTGTATAGCAGCCACAATTGACTAATACAGTCAAGGTTCTTAGTTAACAAACATCTGAAACTTGACTCTGGTTAAAAGAATATTGGGTGGTTCACATTGGAAATCAAGAACCAAAGGAGGCTAGGCATCTAGAACTGTACCTAGAACCATACCAAGAAAATATTGAGGAGCAGTCTGTTAAAGTCATTACTGCCTCTTAGATACTGAATACTATAGTCTTACCTCTGACATTGGCATTGCTGCTCTTAGAAACTAGGTGGTGATGTTGCTATAGCCCGAGAAAATATATTGTCCACTAGTGTCCACTCAAGAAATTTGAAAATCTTTTTCTTTTTAATTTAATTTTTATGATAAGACTTCTGTGTCTTTGGGAGCGGACTGTGAGAAGCACATTGATAGACAGGGTCCAGGAACACAAAGTAAGTGGAAAAATTAAACAGATAGGGGAAAGGCTAGTTTTAGAAATGAAAGACTCTTCTTTCTAATAGATAGGGAAAAGAAAATGACAGGTGAAGATGTAGAGACAGTGCTAGGTGTACGAATGGATGTTAAAAAGAGGCTTTGATCTTTAGTAATTTAAGTAAGATATTTTTAGAATAAGTAAGTGTGGGGGGATGTTAGAATAAGTTAGTGTGGAAGGATGTTGGAACTTTGGATAGAAACTTTGAGGAAAAATGGAGACCAATGGTGCACGCCTGTGGTCCAAGCTACTCAGGAGGCTGAGGCAGGGGGATTGCTTGAGCCCAGCAGTTTGAGCCCGGGAAACATGGCAAGTCTCTGTCTCACAGAAAACAAAAGCAAAATTAAAAAAAAACATACTCAAAAACCTTTTTAAAAAAGGAAACAAGAACCTTTGGGGGAAAATGGAATAAGGTAGCAACTAAGAATGAATGAAATAATGACTCAGCATTGAAGGAATGAGTTGGCATAACATGAACTTGTAAAATGTAAAAGATGGTGTTGGAGTAGTGATAAGTTTTTGTTGGTGGTTGTTATTATTTAATTGAGCTCAAAGTCTACCAGAGATTGTCGTAGGTATTGTGAAACACCCACTGATAAAGAATAGAATGTGTTCCTGGAGACCAATGGTATTCATATATTGAAGGAAGTAGAATAGAGTCATACTGAGTGCCTTTTGAGTATGATGTGATAGTGTGTCTGAAAATTTGGGAATGGAGAAAGGATATAAGGAAAGTAGGATTTAAGAAATACTGATTTATCATTGTTGAGATGGCCTTGATTAAGAGTTATTAAGGTGTGCATTAGGATGGTATTGGTAAAAATTAAAGGGAAAGGTTTAAAAACAAGATAATTAAAAGGCGAAATAATACCTCTTGATGATCCCAGTATGGGTATATTTGGGGTTTAGGAACAAATGGGAGAACAGTGTGAAGATTGCTGAATGGGAGGTTGAAGTAAGAATTAGGTGTTGATACAAACATAGAAGAGTGGGCTGCCATAACAAAGTACCACCAACCGGGTGGCTTAAAACTGCAGATACTTATTCTCTGTCAGATGTGGAACCTAGAAGTCTGAAATTAAGGTGTCATCAGGGCCATCTTCCCTTTGAGACTTTGGATAGAATTCTTCCTTGTCTCTTCCTGGTTTCTGGTTGTGGCTGTCAATCTTTGTCATTCCTTGGCCTTGCAGCTGTATCACTACAATCTCTGCTTTGTTGTCACATGACATTCTCCCTGTATATCTCTGTCATGGCCTTTTCCTCTTATAAGGACAGCAGTCATATTGAATTAAGGGCCCACCCCACTCCAGTATGACCTCATCTTAATTTATATCTTAATTACATCTGTAGAGATTCAATTTCCAAATAAAATCATATTCACAGGTGCTGGGGGTTAGGGCTTCAACATGTCTTTTTAGGGGCTTCAACCCATAATAAAGGGGTTATGATTTTTGTTTCAACTGTGTTAATTGTGAGATTTGAGGCTTGATTCTTGGTAAATACAGCATTTGAAGATGTGAGATATGAGTTTGCACAAAACTTGAGACAGATTCATGAAATATTAAAACTTTTTTATTGACATACATACAAAAAAGTATACGTAAGTGTGCAGTTGGGTGAACTATTTATTACAAAGTGAGCACATCCTTGAAACCACCACTCTGGTCAACAAATAAAACATTACCAGCACTCCAGAAGTCTCTCTCATACTCTTTCTCAATCACAGATCTTCTCTCCTTCAGAAATAACTACAGTTCTGACTTCTAACACTGTAAGTTAGTTTTACCTGTTTTTGAACTTTATACTACTACTTTGCTGACGTTGTGAGATTCATCCATGTTGTTACATGTAGCAGTAGTTCTTTTTTTACCACAGTACAATATTTTGTCACATGACTATTCCATAACTTATGTCAGTTTTGATGTTGGATAGACATTTGGGTTGTTTTTACTTTGAGGTTTTTGTGAATGATACTGCTGTGAACATCATTGTACCCCCTTTTGGTGGTAGAATTGCTTGTTCATTTTATGCATGTTTTTGTTAAAACAGTTTTCCAAAGTGTTTATAACAATTTTTACTTCCACCGATAACCTATTAAGAGTTTTAGTTACTCTACATCCTCACCAGCCCTTTGTAATGTTAGTGTTTTTTTATAACCGCTCTGATCAATGTGCAATTGTGATCTGATTTGTATTTGTGTTTTGGTGGCTGAGATACAAGGATTATGAGCCCTTTGAATATTTTCGTTTGGGAAGTGCCTGTTCTTTCTCTTCCTTTTTTATTCAGTTAGGTTGTCTTTTGTCTTTTTATAGATTTGTAGGATTTGGGTTTATATATGGTAGGCCTGAACTATATTGCAAGTATCTTCCACTCTGGTCTTTTCACTCTGTGAGTGGTTTCTATTGATGAACAGAAATTCCTTAATTATAATATCTATTCATGTAGTCAAAACAAACCTTTCTTTACAATTAATTATTGGTGTCTTGTTTATAAAGTCTTTTTCTAGTATACCATCATGAAAATTTTTCCCCTAGAAGCTTTATTATTTTGCCTTTACTATAATACATCTAGAATTTATTTTTGTGAGTATATGAGGTAGGGTCCATATTTTTTCCATATTTACTAATCCAACTACCACTATTTATGGCAAAGACCCTCTATTATGCAGTATTGCTTTTTATAATAAATCAAATAGCCATGTATGCCTGGATTTATTTTTGAACTCTGTTCCACGTCCATTTTTCTGTCTTCGCATAAATATCACAGTGTCTCATTGTAGTTTTATAATGTATCCTGGTATTGAGTAGAGTAAGTTAACCTATTTGTTCAAGTTTATTTTACTTAGTCTTGTTCCTCTTTGCTTTCCATATAAATTTTAGTAGCAGTTTATCAGTTTTCACAAAAAGCCTGCAGAGTTTTTATTGAGAGTACAATAAATATATATGGAGTCACGTGGGGCATAATTGACATCTTTCTGACACTGAGTCTTCCAGTGCACGAACCTGGTTTATCTCTCCATTTACTGAGATTTTCTTTTAAGTACAGCTTTCTAATAGTTTTTGGTGTGTAGGGATCTTGTATAACTATAAATTTTTAAAATTTAACCTAAATTATTTGAATTATTTATTGTCATTTGGTTTTTGATGTTATAAATAATATTAGTAAAATATTTTCTAATTGTTTGCAAGCATATAAAATATAATTGATTTTAGTATTACGACCTTACACTTATTTCTAATTTTTGTAGAATCTTTTGGATTTTCCATCTACGTAATCATACCATCTATGATAATGAAAGCCTGTTTCTTTCCAATTGTTACATATTTTTTCCTTTGCCTTATTGCACTGGCTAAGACCTCCAATATGATGTTGAATTAAAGTGGTGACTGCAGGCATCATTGTCTCATTCATAATCTCAGAGGTAAAAATGTTTATCATTTCACAATTAAATACGTTGTAGTTTTTTTTTTTAATAGAGCCCCCCTTTTTAAAATCAGTTTAGGGCAGTGCTATGGTTTTGATGTTTGACATCTTCAAACCTCATTTTGAATTACATCCCCAGTGTTGGAGGTTGGGTGTAATGGAAGGTGTTTGGGTCATGGGGACAGATCCCTCTTGGATAGATGATTAACACCCTCCCCGAAGGGAGGGGATAAGCGAGTTCTCCCATTGTTAGTTCCCACAAGAGCTGGTTGCTAAAAAGAGCCTGATACCTCTCCTCTTGCTCCATTGTTTCCTCTCTTGCTATGTGATCTCTCCACATGCAGGCTCCCATTCGCTTTTCCCGTGAGTGGAAGCAGCCTAAGGACCTCACAAATCTTGAACTTTTCCAGACATCAAAATCATGAGCCAAATAAGCCTTTCTTCTTTCTGAATTTCCCAGTCTCAGATATTCCTTTATGGCAACACAAAATGGTCTAAGGCAGGAGGTTTCTTTCTAATCCTAGTTTGCTAACAATTTTTTATCATGAATGGGTGTTTAATTTTATCAAATGCTTTATCTTAAAGATGATCATATAGTTTTTTTCCCTTTTTTTGTAAGGTGGTGAATTACATTTTTATGGGCCCAGTGTGCTTCTGCTGTACAACTCCGCTGATGGTGAATTACATTTATGAAATTATTAAACAATCTTTGTGTTTCCAGAGTAATCTCAGTTTGGTTTTGAAGAATATGTCCTTTATTATATCACTGGATTCAATTTGCTATTATTTTTTCTTTTTTTACATCTATGATTAAATTGGCCCATAATTTTCCTTTTTTATACTGCTTTTGCTAAGTTTTGGTGTCAAGGCTATGCCAGACTCATTAAAGAATTGAGAAGTATTACATCTTTTTCTATCTGGTGTAAGAGTTTAAGATTGGTATTATTTTTTTCTTTGGTAGAATTCATAGGGAAAGTCTTCTAGGCCTGGAGGTTTTATTTTGTTTTGTTGTGTGTGTGTGTGTGTGTGTTAAATGGGAAGGATTTTTAGTTTATAGAGTCAATGTTTTAATAATTATAGTAGTAGTCAGATTTTTCTTACTGCATCAGCATTGACACTTAGCATTTTTATAGGAATTTTTCAACTTCATGCTTTTAAGTATTGACAGGAAATTGTTCATAATATCTTCTTACTATCTTTTTAATGCCTGGAGGAGCTGTAGTTATGACACACCTTTTCATTTCTCTTACAAGGATTTTGTGCCTTCTCTCCTGTTTTCTGGATCAGGGTTTCCAGCAGTTTATCAACTTTTTTAGACTCCTTGAAGAACCCACTTTGGGCTTATTGCTGATCTGTCTATTTTATGTTTATTTTTTATTCCATTATTTTCTGTTCTAATTTTCTTCTACTTTTTTTTGGCGGGGAGGAGGGAGGCTATTTCCTGTTCTTTTTTTCTTATTCCTGAGATGTATAGATTACTGATATCCAGCCTTTCTCTCTCCTCTTATGCATTCGAGCCTATGTATGTTAGTGTCTCTTTCTCTCTCTCTCTTGCTGTATATATGTTTTTTCCTCTTTAGGCATGATTTTAATTGCATTCTTTGTGTATTCAGTTCAGAACATTTTTAAATTTCCATGTAATCATTTTGACTCAAGAATTATTTTGAAATTTTTTGTTTACACACATGGGGATGTTAAAGTTATCTTTTTTACTGATTTTTAGCTTAATTACATTGTATCAAGGAACTTCTGTGTGATACCTGTCAGTCTTTGGGCCCAATATACAGTCAATTTTGGCAATTCCAATTACACCTGGAAAGAATGTACATTGTCCTTGTCAGGTGTAGTGTTGTCTCTCTCTGTATATGTGTATGTATCAGTTAGTTCAAGTTAGTTTGCGTTGTTCAAATCTATATCGTTTCCTATTTTTTTTTTTACTTCAATTAATTCCTAAGAAGTACATGAAAATCATGTACCATGATGTGGATTTTCTGTTTTCTTTTGATTCTGTGATTTTTTTGCTCTATATAGTTGGAGCTTAGGTTATGAGGTGCATTGAGATTTGGAATTGTTATGTCTTTCTGGGACTTTAGTCTGTTATCATTATTAAATGGCCCCATATCTCTAGCATTGCTTCATGCCTTAAAGTCTACTTTGTCTAGTTTTAGCATAGCTGCATTAGGTTTATTTTGGTTAGTGTTTGCATTTTATCTTTTTCCCAACCTTTACTTTCAACCTTTCTGTATCCTTAAATTTAAGGCATGTCTCTTAAAAGCAGTGGTAGTTTGTTTTTTGTGTGTGTTTATATATGAAAGAGTTTTTTTATTGTTGATTAATAAATGAGTCATAGCATTTTTTATTGGAAAATGAGAAAAGCTCAGCATACCTGACTGTGAACAGCTCTTTCTTTCTCAAGGAATTAAAAATATGCAGACCTGTGACTTTTTTTTTTTTATTTTAATAGATTTAGGAAGTACAAGTTGAATTCCGTTATACGTGTATGTTGTGTAGTGCTGAAGTCTGGGATTTTAGTGACCTCTTCACCCAAATAGTGTACATTGTACTCCATAGGTAATTTTTCATCCCTTACCCCCTTGTGTCCTTCCCCTCTTTGAGCCTCCAGTGTCCATTGCAGCACTCTGTGTGTCCTTGTGTAGCTTAAGTTAGCCCCCACTTACAAAAGAGAACATGTGGCATTAATTTTTCTGTTCCTGAGTTACTTCACTTAAGATAATGGCCTCCAGTTCCATCCAAATTTCTGCAAAAGACAATTATTTCATTCTTTCTTATTGCTGAGTAGTACTCCATGGGATGTGTGTATGAGTGTGTGTGTCTCACATTTTCTTTATCCACTCGTCCATTCATAGGCACTTAAGTTGTTGATTCCATAACTTGGCAATTGTGAATTGTCCTGTGATAAAAATACGAGTGCAGGTATCTTTTTGATGTGATAACTTCTTTTCCTTTCAATACACACTAAGTAGTGGGATTGCAGGACTGAATGGTAGATCTGCTTTTAGTTCTTCGAGAAATCTCCATAGAGGTTGTAATAATTTACATTCCCACCAACACTATATAAATGTTCTTTTTTCACCACATGCACGCCAACATCCATTGTTTTTTCGACTTTTTAATAATGGCCTTTCTAACTGGAGTAAGATAGTATCTCATTGTAGTTTCTTTCTTTTTTTTTTTTTTTTAATTCCAGGGTATTGTGAGGGTACAAACACTACAGTTACACTTTATGCCTTTGCCTCACCCAAGTGCGGGTTTAAGGCATGCCCTTCCCCCGCCCCCCCTTAGTGCTCCCCGTGTCCTTTAGTTGTTGATTTGCCCCCCATCCCCCTAATCCCTAGAGAGTATTTCTGCCATGTGATCAACCTAGTGTTGATCAGTTAGAACCAGTTTGATGGTGAGTACAAGTGGAGCCCATTCTTCTGCTCTTGTGGTGCTTCACTTTGGATAATGGGCTTAATTTTAATCCAGGAAAGTGTAAG